>JAPKID020007781.1:0-10138 GCA_026931265.2 Tropidonophis doriae
AAGTTTCATGGAGTGCCCCCTAGTTCTAGTGTTGTGTGATAGGGAAAACAGTTTTTCCTTTTCTACTTTGTCCACACTGTGCATGATTTTATAGACTTCAATCAGGTCACCTCACCTCGTTCTAGAGTGAAGAGGCCGTTGCAGCCTCAGATGGTAAGGAAGGTGTTCCAGGCCCCTACTCATTCTGGTTGCCCTCCACTGCACCTTTTCCATTTCCATAATATCCTTCTGAAGGTATGGTGAATGGAATTGGTGTTTGTGCAGGCTATTACAGTGTAATTCATATTATACTACACTGATGCCTGTTTGAATAAACTAGATCTAAATTATCTCTTTACAAAGCTAAAATCATGTTAACTTTATTTCCCTCAAAGGTACAATTCAAAATATAATTTCAACAGCAAAATCCTCCACCTAAATGACTTGAGTCGCGGTCTTATATTTTGATCCTAATCTTGTTATCATCTCCTTACTATGCCTTAGAACAGTGATGGCTAACCTTTTTTGGCTCGCGTGCCAAAAGCGGGGAGAGCACAGGGGGGTTGTGCATAGGCGTGCCACACCCATAATGCTATGTGCACAAAGCCCTGCTTTTGGCTTGCTTTTTTCGCCCTCTCCAGGCTCCAGAGCCTTTCTAGGAGCCTGGGGAGGGTGAAAACAGCCTCCCCCCCCTCCAGAGGTTTCAGGAGCTTCCCTGAAGCCTCCAGGGGGAGAAAAACGGCCTCAAAAGAAGGCCTAAATCAGCTGACCAGTGCATACATGTGCGCTGGAGCTGACAGGGCAACACCTCGCATGCCCTGATAAATGGTTCCATGTGCCACTTGTGGCACCGTGCCATAGGTTCGCCATCACGGCCTTAGAATGATGTCTTCTTTTTACCTTAGCTGATATTACTTCTTTTAAAATGCCATCTTTGTCGTAATTCAGTAATAAAAGATATTTCTCCTTTTTATTGACAGACTTTGGAAGGCCATTCAGATTACATTAATGATTTAGTATTTTCACCTAAAGGTCAAGAAATTGCAAGTGTGAGTGATGACCACACATGCAGGTATGTATTCTGTTAGTGAAATATTACTTTAATTATTTCTGTATATATATGTGAAAAAAATCGAACATGTAGAATATTGATACTTTTGTGGAACTTTTCCACCTAAATATTTTAGTTAATATTTAGAAGCTACACACAAACACACAGTGTTCTAGTATTTGGATGATTATTGTAGCAAATAGATGGTCTATTTTGGCCTGTTTGGGTGATGGGTTTTCAAGGGCACAGTTTGATTCATGCTATAAGAATGAAGGACAAGAGTATTTCAAAATGCTCGTCTCCTTGCTCTTCCCATCCTCTGTCTTTGTGAACACACAATCTTCTGAGAGTCATCTTGAACATTCAGAAATATTCATTGGCAGTGGGATATGCAGTATTTTCTGTTCTTATCTCTTAGCAGATTATCTCTTCCCTGGTCCCTTATTTTATATTATTTCAGTAATAGGATTGTGCAGAACTATATTGAAATCGCTGTTTTTTTAGCTGCTTGAGTGAATATTAAAACATTGATGATTCAGTACAAATGTACCAATTACTGCACAATTACTCATACTAGTATGAGGATGCATCCAAAATAATATTTTAGTGACATCAGTAATACCAGAAATAGAATATTATATTAATTAAAGGGTAGTACATGTTAGTATATGCTTTAAAAACAAAAATAATGTAGTAATTCTGCCTTTTATAGAAAATGTGCCAGTCATTTCACTACTTGAAGAATAAAATCATTTACAAATTTTTTAAAAAGCACATAGAAATACATAGCTCATTTCAAATTCAACTACAAAAAAATCAGCTAAGGATGGTCCACAAAGCATTATGAAGTCTTGTGATTTAATGAGGAAAAATAGCAAAGCAATATCGTCATCACCATTTTTAGTTGTCTTGAAAACTGAGTTAATTGCTGACTCTCATCCAGGTTAAAAAAAATATTCCCAAGTTAGTTTAGATATGCATGACATACAGTACGTGATTAAAAATCTGGCCTTGATTATCTATCTATTAGCACAATTTTAAGCTGTTTTAGTATAAAATCTGTCCAGCATTTTTATTACCTACACTGATCTGGTTTTTGTTTTAAGCCATTCACTTTATCTTTTTCCTTAAAATTTTGTTGATTGACTGAAATTGTAAAATGCAGGATATCTTTCATCCTGCTTTCATTTTAAAAAAACCTGTGCTTCTCTTAGATTCTAGTACATAATAATAATCACATTATTAATTAATAGATTTGGAATGTTAATCCACCTATCCCAGCCCTTCAAAGGACCTGGGATAGGCAGTTATATGGATACCCCCTTGACAGGAAGAAGGGCTTATGATGTTCTGATGTGGTTGAAATCTATACAGACAGTAGTGTATACTACCAGAAGGGTCATCCATGCCAGACAGATTTTAGCAGAAGGGCCAATCTAAATAACCCATTTAATGTGATGAAAAAACAGAAAATCCTATACTAGATTGGTTGTCATCCAGGTCAGCAAGGACTATGGTCAGATAATAGACTTCCTGAACATCTGTGAACAATTTGGTAACAAGATTCAGGTGCTCTGGCTGGGCAAGTCCCAGTGGTGGGATTCAGCCAGTTTGCACCAACCAGAGAACCGGTTGTTAAGTTTCTGAGCAGGTTGGTGACCTGGTTGCTGGAAGAAATCATTAGGGCAGAGAACTGGTTGTTAAATTATTTAAATCCCACCACTGCCAAGTCCTGTAGTATTACTGGAAGAATAACCAAGAATGACAAAAGTATACTGTAGAATAGAAGTCAGAAAATTTGGAAAAGATCAGAAAGTAACAAGATCTAAAAATTGAAGTTGAACAATTATGGCACAAAAACTAGCAGCAGTGGTTCTCTTGGTTATCACTTCACTGTGTACCATACCTAAAAGGTTTTGCATAACACTCAGAAAATCTGCACATTAACAAAATTTCCATCTGTTAATTATAAAAGGCAACACTGCTTGTATACACACAGTGTATAATGCTGATATATTACGACAATGTAGGTTCTTAGAAATAACTAATGCGTATGAAGGCCCACTCTAGAAGATCTGGCAGCTGTGATTCCATGTTGTGTATTTCATTTATTTATCCATGTCCCGTCTTTATTATTATTATAAATAATTCAAGGTTGTGAACATACCTAATACAGGTAGTCCTCGACTTACAACAGTTCATTTAACCACTGTTCAATGTTACAACGGCACTAAAAAAAATTTCTTATGACCATTTTTCAGACTTAAAACCATTGCAACATCTCTATGGTCATGTGATCAAGATTCAGACACTTAGCAACTGGTTTATATTTAGGACAATTGTAGTGTCCTGAGCACCTTTTATGACCTGACAAGCAAAGTCAACAGGGAAGCCAGTTTCACTTAACAACCATGTTACTAACTTAACAACTGCAGTGATTCACTTAACAAGAAAGGTCAGGAAATGGGACAAAATTCACTTAACAAATGTCTCATTTAGCAACGAAAATTTTGAGCTCTATTGTGATCGTAAGTCAAGGACTACCTATACTCTCATCCTATTTTCCCCACAACTCTGTGTAATAGATTGGGCTAAGAGAGATTAACCAGCTCAAAGTCACCCTGAAACAATGCCATTAATAATGCTGTAAGTTTTCAGAGCATAGATGATAACATTCATCTGTGATGAGATCAATATTGTCTCCATAATTCTTAAGGACCATGAATTTATAGCAATATTAGGAAACTTAATTTATTATCCATTTTTGTATGTTTATACATTAATTTATTTTTATTGCCTGCACATATGAGGTATAAAGCTGTTTTAGATGAATAACAGAACATGTTGCAGTATAAGGGAGGCGGGAAAGTATTCTGAATATATTCCTGTAACTGAATGTGATCTTTATATTGCAACAAAATTTAAAGCAGATTAAAGCATTAAGTCATAAACTGTAAAATTGATACAATTCTCTTTTGCTTCTTTGGCTCAGGAAGAGGATCTGATTCTTTTGCCAAAATGATTCACTGTCTTGAATTATATTAAGTTCATTTTTAAATACATAAACACACAGAAAGTGTTGATTTGGCTTGGAAAAATCTACAAGGCAAGATTTCTGGCACCAGAAGAAAGGGCTTTATCTGCAGATTATGTAATCAAATAGATATTCTTTGTTTTCACAGATATGCACTTTAGAAAAAAAGGGTTGTAAGCTCCAAATTTGGAGACCCCTGCATAAATTTGATATAATTTTTTTGTTTGTATATAGTATCAACATTAGGAATGCATATAACTTCTTAGAGAATACAAATTGGATATGATCTTTGCTGAAATTAAACAGTAAACAATAACAGAGTTGCAAGGTATCTTGGAGGTCATCTAGTCCAACTCCCTGTTCACACAAGAGACCTGTACTAGGGATTCGAACCTCCAAACTGCCGACCTTTTTGATCGACAAGCTATGTCTTAGCCACTGAGCCACCTAGGAAATAAGCACATATAATATAGCTTTCTCCTATAAAAATTTTTTTCCTTTCTCATTTTTTTCTATCAACTTCATAACCATCATCCACTGATATTATTCAGTTAAAATATACAGTATGTACATTCTATCAACTGTCAACTGCATTTAGGTTGAAAAGACCAGATCTTTACTGTGCTAGGAAGAAATAACAATGTATAACTTCCTTAAACCCTAATCTTTTTCATGTTTAGAGTCTGGGATTTAGAAGCAAATTTAAGAGCTTATTTTGTTCTGCGTTCTCCTGGAATGAGTGTGGGCTGGCATCCTGAGGATGTATTCAAGGCAAGTATCAACCAAACTGGGAGCTATTTACAATAAGTGTATATAAAACTGAAGCATTTCAGAATTTTCCAGCGTTCATACTCTGAAAAAGTGCAGGCTTTGCAGTTAAAAGCACATTATGTGTTGCTTTAGAAATGGTAACCTACTTCTTAGTTTAAGCTATTGGAAAAAGGTTAAAGTAACTGGGGAATAATCACATATGCTCCCCTATGCATTTAAGGGGATTTTTAAAAAAAGTATTATCATACTATGATAATTTAATTATTAAAATGGTCTACTCTCATTATTTTCAAAGAATCTTGAACGTGGCATTTATTGTCAGGTAAAATAATTTCCTGCCATGCTCTTTACTTATTTACTGTCTAGACAGTCTTTAAACTTTCCAAAACTCTTATGTAAGACAAATAAAACATAAATGAAATCAGTTTTAAAGCCAAATGGTATAAAAATTAAAATAGCTCTCCAAAATTATAAAATCACAGTCCCAACTATGAGTAATAGCAAAGGTATTCAGAGGAAAAACATGAACTATAAATGGATCTTTGGGCTGCTTTAAAAGTAAGCACTGATAGGATTTGCTGCACCTTAGGTAATCAAAAAAGGTCACCTTGATAACTCTTATTTGAGGTTTGACTTTCTAACCTTTTGCAATTCCTAATGGGCATGAGAACAAATGTGGGTTGTCAGGTTTTAATTTATTGCTGCATTTTAAAGCCAGTTGGAATTCACTACATGATCTGTTTTGTGGATTTATATTGTTGGATGATATCATGTGCTTTAATCTTCAATTATTCCCATATTTCGCATATTTTGTGTTTATGATATAATGAATTATTGAATTATGACAAATGATGGAGTTGGCCTCATACCAATTTCTTTCTTCAGTTAGAATTCATTTTTGAATGAACATATAGAGAAACCAGAACTTAATTATAATGATTCTTGATTGTGCTGTTATAAGGTGTACAGGATAAAGAAGTTTTAATAATGCCATATCCCAAGAATTGCAATTATCTGTTATCTTTCATTTGTAGTTGATGGTAGCAGAAAAGAATGGAACAATTCGATTCTATGATCTTGTGACACATCAGGCTATCTTGTCTCTCACAACTGATCAAACACCACTAATGTCAGCAAGCTGGTGCCTAAAAAATACTTTTAAAGTTGGAGCAGTTGCAGGAAATGACTGGTTTATCTGGGACATTACTCGATCTAGGTATCATAAAATATTCAATGCATTTTTTACTGAAATGTTTCAGTATGATAGATGACTATTTTAAAGTTGACATTTTAAAAAATGTGCACAAACTATTTATTATTAAGGCTACATAGCCTATCATGGCTATTTGATTTAGAAGTACAAAGAAAAAAAGGAAATGCTTAGATCTTATTTGCTGTGACTATAGTCTCTAGTGTAAAAGACTGTTACACTTACCATATTTTTCGGAGTTTAAGACGCACCTTTTTTCCTCTAAAAAGAGGCTGAAAATCTGGGTGCGTCTTATGTATCGAATACAGCATTTTATGCCTCCTTCACCAAAATGGCGGTGCGCATACCCTTATGGAGGCTTCCAGAGAGCTCCTGGGGGTTGGGGAGGGAAGAAATGAGCAAAAAACAGGGCGTTTTTGCCCCAGCAGCACTCTATAAGCCTCCATAAGGCTATGCATGCAATTTTCACAAACAAATGGGCGTTTTTTCCTCGTTTTGCCCCACCCCCACCCCCAGGAGCACTCTGCAAGATCCCCCAAGGCTATTCGTGCTTTTTATTTGAAAAAAAAAACGGGCCCATTTTCGCTAAAAACAGGCCGTTTGGGGAATGTTTGCAGAGTGTAAAAAGGGTTTTTTTTCCCCCTTTTGGAAAGCTGTTTAGTTAGAGTGATTGATGAAAATTACGTTGGTCAAGTACTGTGCCTTCAGAAACAAAGCCTTAGGTGCTATAGCGATTTCCTTCTCCAGTACATGGGTAAATTCACCTTGAAACATCTACCTACCTACCTGCTGTATTTCTGTCTCTCTCAATTTCTCTCTCTATCCCTCTACCTACCTATCTACACTCTCTCTTCCTACCTATGTACTGTATTTCTCTCCCCCTCTATATACCTACCTACCTACTCTCTCTCCCTCTACCTATATACTGTATTTCTCTTTCTCTCTATCCTTTCTCTCTATCCTCCCTATTTACTGTATTTCTCTCCCCCCTCTATTTACCTACCTACTCTCTTTCCCCCTACTTTCTTCTGTATTTCTCTCTCTCTCTCTATTTCTCTCTATCCCTCTACCTACCTACCTATCTACACTCTCTCTCTCCACCTACCTATTATATTTCTCTCTTTCGCTCCCTCTACCTACCTAACTACTCTCTCTCCCTACCTACCTACTGTATTTCTCTCTCTTTCTCTCCCCCTCTATCCCTCTATCTACCTTCCTACTTTTTTTAAAAAAAAACTGGGTGCGTCATACACTCTGGTGCATCTTATACTCCGAAAAATACGGTAAACTGTTGATTTGAATTTATAGGGAAATATTAGCATAGTTAATATACTTTTTATGATGCCAAAATGAATTACACTGTACAAAATTAATTTCTAGAAATCACTTAATTGTTTTACAGAATTACTTCCTAAATTTGCTTTTACAATTAATATTGATATTAAAAGTCAAGAAAAGGAAAACAGAGAATAAAGGCAGGAAAATATTTCCACTTCATTTCTTAGCTTTATGCATGATTTCCTTTGTATATGTGGGTTGAATAAAGATAATTAAAAATATCTCTTTTTCTAGCAATTCTTTTTCCACACTACTCAAACTTACATATTCTCAAAAGTAATTTCCATGTGAAATGCTTTTAAAATTATGTTGGAAAGGAACCGTTTTGTGGTTTTGAAGTGGCAGTCTTTTTTACAAATAAAGTTGTTGGATAGCATGCATTTATTATTGTTATCTTAGAATAAAATCATGAAGTCCAAATTGTGCATGACGTACTTCTCAGCAGGCATTAATGATTTTTATTATTAGAAATTATTCTCTCTTTTAGTTACCCTTTGGATAAAAGGCCTGTCCATGCAGATAGAGCCAGGTTATTCAGGTAAGTTTTATCTAGGTATGTACTTAATTGATGCATTTGATTAAGTGACTTCTCCATTAAATATTGATAAAGGACCACAAGATTTGGCTTTTGCCATTATTTGCATTTGAGAGATAATTGTATAATTTTTCTTAGAAGTTTTATTTTAAATTAATTGTTCATATTTTACTCTTTCTCTTAGCCTAACCTTTCTAACTTGATTTTTTATGATTGGCAACTCTGAAAATTGTAATCTTAAAACATTGGGAGACTACCCAACTTTCAAAGGACTTAGAAAATGAAAGACTGCTAAGAAAATGGGGTGAAATGGGAAATAAGGAAACAATGTAGCACAAAGTATAATAATTTTTACATTAATTAGAAAGGCCATCATGTCCAACCCTTGCTGAGTGCAGGAATCCAAGTAAGGCATGTTAGAGAAGTGCCATTCTAACTTGAGCACATAAAATTAAGTAGATTCCAACACATCTTTGGATAATTGGTTTCACTGTTCAGCTGCATGTCTATTTTCAAACATTCAGTCAAAACTGCACACAGTATAGTCCTTGAGGTTGGTGTGACCACAGTATAATAGAATGAAATAATTATTTCCCATGGATTTGGTATTATATATTTCTAATGCATTTTAAAACTGCATACCATATTTTTCGGTCTATAACACGCTCCGGACCATAAGATGCACATTAGCTTTACAGGAGGAAAATAAGAAAAAAAAATCTGCCTCTGCCTCCCAGCATCTATGTGGTTTTCATCTGGCTTGCATCCTTAAAGCAAATAGCCTTGTCAGCTTCAGCATGTTATCAGCCTCAGCACATAGCTCATCAGGGCTCCGCTGTGGCCCACCACCAGTCAGCTGAGCAACAGTTGGATCCCATCCTCTCATAGCCCCAGTGGGTTGGCCGACCAGAAACACTGATGCCTCCTTTGTGTCTGCTGCCTCCACTGGAAACACTGGAGCCTTTGTTGCTGAGCAGCTGATTGGCGGTTGGATCGGCCTCCCAAAATATTGCGTATCAGCTGTTCTAGACAGTGGCAGCCATTCATTCAACACTGCCATGGCCTGTCCACTGCAGCCCGTTCACCATTGCCACAGCCTGTTCACTGCCACTGTGGCCTGTTCACCAGCAATTGGTGGTGAATGGCCTGCAGCGATTGGTGGTGGCAATCCCCGCCACCTAGAACAGCTGATTGGCACTGCATCAAACCCCCTTCCCCCCACCCCATTGCAATATATACTCTATAAGACGCACAGACATTTTCACCCACTTTGGGGTGAGTGTGTCTTATAGTCCAAAAAATACAGTAGTTGTTTCACAGGAATGAAATACAATGCAAAACATTCAATACTTACTGAGCTCAAAACTTCTGTTGCTAAGAAGTCAGTTGTTTTTTACCCCATTTCATTACCTTTCTTGCCACAATAGTTAAATGAATCACTGCAGTTAAGTTAGAAACACGGTTGTTATGTGAATCTAGCTTCTCCATTTAGGGTCAGAGGGTCACAAAAGGTGATCCCATGATCCTGGGACATTGCAACAGTTATAAATATGAGCCAACTGCCAAGTGTATAAATTTTGATCAAGTGATTTAAGTGTAAAAAATGGCAATAAGTCACTTTTTGAATACCATTGTAACTTTTAAACAGTCACTACATGAACTGTTATAGGACTACCTGTATTGTATTTTTTACACCGAGCAAAAAGATTTGTGCATGCATGTACATAGACATGCCTTAGTCCTAGGCAAAGCATTCAGAAGGGCAAACTTAACATATCAGTATGACAAAGCATCCTACTTTAAAGTAGCTATGTCTGTGGAAAGATTCACTCAGATGCTTCAAAAAATGTGCATGATTGTGTATATGTATATTGTGTATATGCATAGATAACACTTCCCTGTATTGAAGCCACATGCATATAGTGACAGCTGTGGACATTCTTAATAACTGCACATACCTTCTAAAAGATGTGATTGCTTTAATGTCTTTTTTTTTGTAAAAAGTTTTATTGTTCCATCAAACATAATACAAATATCAGTTCTTCATACAAAAAAAATTTTCCCCCTTTCCCCCCCCCACTCCCCAGATCAAGATTTTAAATACACTCCATTCAACAAATGCACTATCCAAACCCACTCTAACCCAACCCAGCTCCTTCCATACCCTTAAAATAAGATATAAGATAACATAGTTTCATTTTCTATAAAAATTCACTTAGC
>JAPKID020007782.1:0-10138 GCA_026931265.2 Tropidonophis doriae
GATAAATAACCACTCCCTGGTTCACTAGCCCAAGCCAGCATAGTCGGGAGGTCAGGTCTATGCATAACATCCCTGCTTATGGTACTTATTAATACACATCACAACAGCGGCACGTATGACATATGCACAATACTGGAAGTCAAAGGAAATCCCAACAAACCAACAGGTCCCTGGATAAGCTTTGTGGGTTTTTTTTAAACATTTATTATATTCTATGCCTGGAATGAAGAAAAAAAGAATTGGATTCAATTAGAATACAATCTTGCACAAAGGAAATGAAAGAATAGTCAAGGACAGCTGCTCTATGACAAGAGGGAAGTGTATTCCTCTGACCCTTGAATAATACTGAATTAAAACTACAGTCTCAGACCTTAGGTTTTTAAATCTTAATAACCCTGAGTTTTGAGTCATTGACAGGAGTAAGTGGAATTCTCTATTGTGTAGCAGAATGAAGGGGATGCTACTGAGGCATAATGCACATTGTGCCCAGCACAATCACATCGTACAGCGCTTAAACCAACTCCTGCGCCAACAAGGCATCCGCCCAAGTGTCAAACCCATCATACCATCCAGCATGATGTTCATCAAACATCAGGGAGGCAATGAACCAGCTTTGGGTCGTGGATGTCTCCATGGTTTCCAGTTATCGAATGCAGGAAACTTGGGACATTAAGATCTCCAAGTACAGACTTATTTATACCACCACTATGCATCATTGGGCTGCTGTTTCCCCTTCCATTTCAGTCTACCACCTCTCAATTATCATCTCAATTTGGAGACTGTTTTATGAACCATCAGATGTAGGGCTACGAACTTTGGGCTTGAGCTGAAGAAGCATTATGGACTTATGCACCCTTACCATCACCTATTCATTCAAATGTTTTGACTTGTACATGCGCGGAACAGGGAAATATTGATAGTGGACCTTTGTAGACATGTGATTAATGATCCATCACTCATTAGCAATGCCACTAGTTGATCATCTATTAGCGATTTATCACTCCTGGGGGGGTTACCCCTCCAATAATTTATGTCCTGTAGCAGAATGAAGGGGACACTACTGAGCCTGCATTCTAATACAGATAGAGAATTGTCATTAAACTCTCCTCTTTTGATTGATGGTAATGGAATTAGGAAAGCCAAAAATTTCCCAAATCTTAAATCCATTTTTGCGTGAAGCTACACCAGGGTGAAATTGGTTCTGGACCTCAGTGATTCCAAAATGACTGTGTTCAACAATTGGACTGATTTATTTCAACTTGTGGTGAATACATTCATCATTCATGAAGTTTTATCATTAAACTGTGTGGAAAATGGACAAAAACATAGGAATACAAACACAGGCACATACAAATGTGCATACTTTTGTAGCTTGTTCATAAAGCTTGAACCGTAAGCAAACATTTAAAGTCAGCTGAGAATGAACGCTATGAACTATAGTCTGTCTGGTATGGATTGAACAGGTCAGGACTCAGAGAGGTGCTAAAAGGGCAGGACCATAGACAGAATAAGTCAGAAATGATAGATTAACCTAGTTACAGAAAGCTGACAAAACAACCCATAGTCAGGAAAAAAGACCTAAAAAATAGGACCCTATAATGCTCAGGAAAACATAATTGTTCAAGCATGGCTTAATGGAAATAAGGAGCCCTCCTATAGTTTTTCACATCCAAGAGATCTAATGTCCATCCTGAGTAGACAAACAGAGACAGCCCAAGGCTGAAATACATTAAGCTATCTAATGTAAGCACTGGAATCTTAGGTCTTGCTGTCTTACAATTGCAATAATCTCTCCCCAACATAAATTGTGTTGGATAAAATTATATGTTGGGAAACTTCTACCGCAGCAACTTCTTTATTGTTTGGGACTAAAAGATGGCATATGTGGTCCACTATTTAAGCATTCTGGAAACAAACAAAACAAAGCAGGATTTCAAAAAAGAAAACCAGAATGAGAAATAAAGCTCATTTTTGAAATCGGGAAGTGTTTTACTTCTTCAAGTCAACCTCAACTTTTAGTGCCCAAATGGAAATACAGCTGATTTGCTATTGAGTTTTTCCTGTACATTTTTTCAAATTCCCGCTCTTGTCTTCAGCTACGAAATTTCCTGGTGATCTCTTTATTAAAAATATATTTCCAACAGAATTGGGATAAAGAAGATTAAAAACACATTGGAAGTATAGTATTGATTTCAGTATTCGGTTGAATGTACTTGCCTCTGTAAGAAAGTGTTTGTGCAATTATGATTTGAAGTTTCATAAGATTTGTATTTTTATAAACAGGGTACCATGCTAGACTTATGCAGTCAAGGCACAAATATAAAATTAAAATTAATTTACAGTTCTGCAGGTGATTAGAATTCACTACTAGTCAAGCTAAATCATACGGTCACAAATATTATATATGAAGCAGTTTCAGCCAGTTTGCACCTATTAGGAAGAACCGGTTGTTAACTCTCTAAGCAGTTCGAAGAACCGGTTGTTGGAAGGAATCTCATTTTGGTTTTCCCCACACTTTACAGGGCTAATTCTATAAGGGAGGCAGGACAGAACATTCCGGTGTTGTTTCTAGCCTAATTTTTATTGCTCTGCTTACAGAAACTGCCTCTCCGGTTAACCCTTATTACATTGTAACAGCTAAGGCAAAGTGCCCATCAATGTGAGTGACATTAAATTGGCCACATCCACTCAGTCACATGACCACCGAGCCATACCTACCCAGCTGGTCAGAGAACCAGTTCTTAAATTATTTGAATCCCACTACTGATATGAAGTTTAAAAAAGCATGAATGCCTGGCATTAGAGACCACAAGATCTGAGGAGGAACTTAAAAAAGATTCTTCCCCTTAAATATGTGTGTGTGTGTGTATGTGTTATGTTTGTGCTGATAAATAAATGTGACACTATATATATATAATGAAGTGAGTCATCTAGGGCATGCCTTTTTTTCCTGTGCATCTTTATTGCAGATTAACTTTAAAGATAATATGTTGTGTCTTGATATCTAACATGTTCACAAAGCAGCGTGTCGTTTGGCTACACACCACTATTTGCCTGTCAGTGGTATACCGAAATAAAGGTATAAGCCTAGATTCCATCTCAGCAGTAAGTTAATGATCAATGAATTCAAGAGACCCTGTCTTGAAGAACAAAACTATTGCGCAGCCATAGGAATGACACTGGTGCATTTATGACACAGTAAGACTTCGGATCAGAACTGCAGGATCTAGCCATAACAGTATGGTAGCTCATTCATGCAGTCACAGTAGAGATTAATGAGGTTTGGACATAGTGAACTTTCATCAACTCCAAAATTCTTAGTTTTAGGATAGTTACTATTTTCCTCATCCTTTATTTTGTAGCTAGGAATTCCTCCTAGATAAATAATTGAAGTACATCTCAAGCATGAATTGACTGATATACCTTGTATATAAGATAAGTGATATCATGTGATGCCACAGAAGTGAACACTAAGAGTTAATTTCTGGTTAGTGCCTTAAATACCGTATTTTTCACAGTATAAGACACATCTTTTTCCCTCAAAAAAGATGGTGAAAATCGGGGTGCATCTTATACACTGAATACAGCATTTTTTGCCTCCTGAAACCATACCTTTTAGCAAAAATGGCCATGCATAGCCTTAGGAGGCTTCCAGAGTGCTACTGAGTGCTGGGGAGGGCAAAAATAAGCGAAAAATAGGCCATTTTTGCTACTCCGCCCCCCGCCAGCAGCATTTTATAAGCCTCCTAAAGGCTGTGCATGCCCATTTATTTGGACAAAAACAGGGCTGTTTTTACCAAAAAAAGGGCCATTTTTGGAAGGTCTGCAGAATTCAAAAACTTTTTTAAAAAATTTGCCTCTTCAAAATCTTGGTCCGTCTTATACTCTAAAAATATGGTATGTACTCCCAATATTACCTAGGATGTTAACTCCTTGAGGAGCTATGCTTCTATGCAGTCTAACAACTGGACAGAGCTAAGAAAAGGAAAGGCTACCCTAGAAAGTTCTGCATGAAGATACCTAGACAGTCTGTACTAGTGATGGTTAACCTTTTCAGCACTAAGTGCTGAAACTGAACACACGCTGGAGCCCCAGAACCCAGAAGACAGTAGCTGGCTGCCATGCTCATGTGCACCGTGCGAAGACCAGATGGCTGGTGCACATTTGCGTACCGGAACCCAGAAGACAGCAACTGTCCAACATGCATGACTGCAACAGAACCCAGAAGAGCAGTTGCCAACGGCATGCGTGCCCACAGAGAGGGCTTCGGGTGCCACTACTGGCAGACGTGCCATAGGTTCACCATCATGGGTCTATACCAACGCTTCTTAATCTTGGCAACTGGAAGATGTATAGAATTCAATTCCCAGAATTCTCTAGCCGACACTGGCTGGGAAATTCCAAGAGCTGAAGTACCCATATCTTCTACTTACCAAGGTTGAGAAACATTCTCCTATACATTTGGTATTGCTCTTCTTTCTTGCTCTGCTCCATTAGTTTCACAGAAGTCTGGTACAAAATCTTCTCTATTGTTTTACATTTGTTTTATTTGTTGCCTAAATGAAATCGCCTTTTTAAAAATTCATTGGGCTCAATCTAACTGTTCAAATATTTTGCTCATAACTAATATGTGTTTTGGAAATTGTTAAATGCTATCATTAATTCTCAAACATTTTACCTTCGATATTTTTTACCTAATTGTTCTGCTGAAATGCAGAAGTATATGACAACTATTTTCAGTAATATTATTATGTGCATATTTATGGCTTAGTTGCTGTTTTTTCTAATGAAAAGACAGAATTGAATGCCAGAATTGAAGTCTGCCTAGAAAAGCAGTACGTTTTTCCATGCTATGTCTTACAAATGTTTTTTCCCTTCCAATTTCTTACAAAACTCTTTTAAAACCTAATTGCTATGTTTAATGCCTGCTCTGTATTTTGTATTTATAGGGTATATTGTCAAGATATCCCAATTTGTTTTCCAAGGCACTGACACTATATGTTCATTTTAGGTTCGTATCGTAAAACTGTCCAGAAGGAAAATGCAGTGTAAAAATAGAACTCTTCTATATGCTGTTCATTCATGCCCTTTCTTGTACACTTGGAATGAGCAGATGGACAGACAGTAGTGACAAAGGTGAAAAGCAAGGTGATTAGTATTATGTCTTGTGATGTGAGCCAGGATACCTTTGAACTTGTGAACTCTGATGAACTGATATAATTGTCTGTAGTATGAGCCTTGACATCTGGCTCCTTTAGGCAGTTTCGAGGGGACTAGATAAGGGAGATTATTAATGTCTCTTTGAGAGAGGGTGCTGAGATGCTATTACAGAATAATACTTATTTTATGGTTATTGCATTGGTTGCCAGTAGGCTTCTAGGCCCAATTCAATAACATCAATAAAACCCTGTATGGGGTGGAACTGGACTGTTTTATAGGATCCCTCTTTTTTACAATGATTCTGCCCCTGCAGAATCACCTACAAATACTCTGATTAAGATACTGCCATCATGCAAATTGACTGGGATATGGGACGTAAGACAAATCTTTTTTTAATAGTAATTTTACTTTAAAAATTACAATTTCCAACAATAAAAACTAAAATATAAAATGAAAAAAATAAAAAGTAATAAAGAAGTATAGTAAAAATATATAAATATATATAAAGAAATGAGTTACAGTCTAAGTATAAACAGGTCTACGTATAAACAATTATTATTTATACCTTCTCTTAAAATACAACAAATCCCTTCTTCTCATGTCCCATCTCTTATCTATAAACAAATCCATAAAACCTCATTATTCCATCCTGATCTCAACAAAAATCCCTTAAGAAATAACTAGAGAAAACAGCATATCTGTTTTAACATTGATCAAATAAACTAAATGTATATACCTTAATTCTAATAATCTTGATCTTTAGTCCCTTCAAATAGGTCCTAGGCCATGGGTATCCAATCTTTTGGCTTGCTTGGGCTGCACTGAGTGAAGAGGAATTGTCTTAGGCTGCCTATAAAATATATAATATAGTTGATCTGTATACGTTAGAGCCTTCATCTATTTTTTTTTATATTATGTGGGCTCAAAATACTAACTATCCAGGACTGCATGCAGCCCGGGAGTCATGGATTGGAAAACTTGATTGTCCAAAAACTTGATTTCTTTTCATTTTTCTTTGTCTCTCTCACAAAATTGTTCAGTTTTTACTAACCACTTTTGTAAATCCAGTATAGGAAAATTATCCACATCACACTCTTGGTTTGTTATTTGCATATCCCATTTAATTATTATCAAATCAGTTAGTTTGATATGTAGGTCCATTGTAAAATATTTCTCTGCGTCCTTCTTTTAGCCTGTCATTTTTAAATCTGCTGCCAATGCAATCACGGTATGTCAGATAATATAGGTTCTTCTTCCATAGCATCTTTTAAACATAGTTTATCTATAGAGGCTCTTAAAATTAACTTCAAGATCCATTATTCCAACATGTCCTTCAGTAAGTCCAATGTTAAAACATTTTGTTTCATTCTACATTTGTTATTGAAGTTGAAATGTTCTTCTCTGTTAATTGTAATCTTAAATTCCTTCTGGTTTTCCTCTAGTGTCCAATTTTTAAAATCTTATTACTTTTAAGGAATTAAAAACAAAAGCTTTTTCTCATGAGAAGGATTCTTTCTAATGAATTTGAAAATCTTATTACAAATTTACCTGGACCCTTAGTCCACTTGTAACTTTCTAAAATCAATGTTTTAAGTACCTTTATGATGCTGATTCCAGAGAAGAAAAAGTCCTTAAACTTGTATTTAAAACTTCTTTCAATAAGGATTGCTAGAAACTCAATCCTGGTGCTTTTAATTTATCAATCCAAAGACTCTTAATAGCTAAAAAGCAATTAACAAGCAATTTCTGAAAGCGATTATAAACAGTATATGAACCCAGCACCCTTTTGAAGTCTGCAGTTTGAGTAAGATGGCTATTCCCAGAGCTCTGAACCTGACTGCTGTCTTCAAAACTTGTGGGGTGCCATTATCTGCAGCACTTGCAAGTAGTCTTAAGTCTTTGTCTGAATTCTTCCATAGTCATTTTAATTTCATCTTTTTTTACCCAGAAGTCACATATAAGGCCACTCTTTTTAATGGTGGTTCTAACTTACAAAGTGCTTTAGCTTGGTGAGATAGTATGAACTGTGATAAATAAATAAATACATAAATGGATTACAACAAAAGATTCCAGATAGTAATGGAACATCTGTGTGGGTATAAACCTCAGTAGAGCCTAGCCTTCAGAATGGAAATGTATTCTGAAGCTTTTCAGAGGGACTTGAATGAGCGACTCACTCAACAGCTTTGTTCATAAGAAACTATTCTGATAGAAAGAAAACAGAATGGTAGTTCAACGTAAGGGTAAGGTTTAATCATAAGCATGTGATCCTACCATGATATCTTTAAGATCAGAAAATTCTGAGTCAGTTTTCCGTGCCTTTTGTTGCCTACTGGAGTTTCACAAATCCTATTCAATTCAATTTTCATATACACATATACACTTTTGGCAATTTCCTTATGATATGACATAGAATTTAGTTGAACCCACAGGACAAGTAAACAGTTGTCCACCACAACCTACTCAATGCTTCTTATGAAGAACAAGGAAAACTCACCCACCAAAATAATCCTTTATGCTCCCTTCTGATCTAACAGTAAAACCTACTAATTTCTCTGAATAGTAGAAAATTGCACATTTATCATAGTGATTAAGGACAAGCATTTTTCTTTTTAAATCAATGTAATGAATGTCTGGATCAATTATCTGGGAACAGAGCATCATTAAAATGTATTTGTTTTCACCCACAACCATGAATCTGACTGTGCATCTTGTTGCAAGATTTCATGTTGCACAATATCAAATTGGATCTTTTCCTTAGGCAGCTGTAAATCACCTTGTATTTCTTAATACAACATGACGGTCAAACCAATATGATATTCCATGGTCTAATTTTTCAGTCAATTCCTTAGTTTTGCTCTTGTAACTGGGATATATATATACCTCACCAATTATTACGAACTGAACCCAGATTCTCTGCTACGTTGGCCACTGTGAAATCATTTTAAATGAAGGATGTTCATAGAATTAAAAGGAGCTGCCACAGGCCTTTTGGAGAATACTTAGGTGTCAAGATAAGAATTGATTTACAATAGCTAGAATCGGGGTTTTGCGTTCTTCTGTTCTAGTTGGTTTTTCTCTGATATACTCTCAGGATTTTTGGTTATGTCAGCTGTTTGAGGTGGGCCAGGTCAAGAAACAAACGCTACAAGAAATTCTACCACCCTAATTTATTGTTATACACTATAATGAGAGACTTTTGCGTCTGATAGCATTTCTCTTTCCCTCCCTCTTACACCAAAAAGAGTCAAGGTGGGCCAATCTTAATTTTCTTTCTCATGCTTTCCTATTTTTCCATCCTGCTTTATTAAAATACCATATATTTTCTTCAAGGTCATCCCTGTATATTTCAACATTAATGTCTAAACTATAGAAAATCCCAAAGTATATTTGTGATTTTAAATTAAGAAGTTTTATCTGAGCAAACACTTTTTAGATTGTGCTAATCATTTTTAGGATGCAGTCCTAGTGTTATCAATTGGGAAACAAGGTCAGAACTACATGTCACTTTAAAGGTATAGCCAACACTGTGACTACCTTTATCTTTCTTACTATATGCAATATGGACAAGGATCTCAATACATATAGAGGATTTGAGAAAGCTTTAATTCTTTTTCCCCTGATGCATTCTCATTCTGGATTAGTTTTCTGCTTGTAATTTACACTGGCCGAGAATAATTCCTCCACATTAATGGATCACCTTTTGCCAATATAAATGGCAGTCATAAGCAGACAAATCCTATAACATTTAGCATTTCAGTGGGGCTTATTTCTGAAAGTATGTTTGGCTGTTTTTACTGATGTTTGCATTGTTTTTATAATGAAAACTGATTCCAGTTTTTGCTAGTATTGGATTTAATCTTGTTATAGGAATGGGGGGATGCAAATCAAAGTAACTACTGTACATTCCTAGCAGCACCAGTCATCAGGGCCAATGTCAAAGATACTGGGAGTTGTAGCTGAGCAACATTTAAGAGACAACATGTTTCCATGCTCAATGTAATTAAACCAAAGACTTAACCTACAAAAACAAATCCATTTTTTTCCTTGCTTATTTTTGATACCATAATTCAGTCCAAAATGACAGTATAATTTGGAATGCAGGTTTTAAGATTTCTGCTTTTTGAGTTTGAATACCACTCTGAGTTTCACACATTTCCAAACAGTGAATGAAACGTAAAGCACATTTTTATGACACAGAGAAATCTAACCAGCAGTTTCTAAAGAATAGGCACTTTCTGTGCCTGAAGTTTGAATCACAGTTGGGATCTCCTACCTATTTTCAAGGTAACAAAAGTGGTGTAAAATTGAAAAACAAAAGTCATGCAAAAATTGTCTTAAAGATTAAGAGATCACAATGAAAGATGGTGTGTGTGTTCATTTTCTGTGAAGTTTGAAAATGTACTCAATCCTCACCAAAAAGTGCAGGAAAGAAAAAGACCGTGTATTTAATGTTTCATATTCAAAGTTGCATTGATCTCGATACCCATTCTCCAGAGAGCCAAGAACAAGGTCTATCAAACCTAAGTATACAAGTTTCATCTCCTTGTTGCTGTAAGCATTGATACTTGCCATACCACAACTCTTTGATCAGCATGTAATTCCCAGTGTAATTTATTGCCACCCCGCTTTTACCCTGATTCTGTTTCTCTGGGACTTGCCAAGACCTTGAATATCCTGCCTTCTCTAATGTACCTCTTGCTTTCCAGCCAGCAGGGAACAATGGAGGGAGGCATCAATCCAGCAGCAGAAATCCTGTGTGGGCATATGCAATGGCTCACTTTTATTTCACAGCGCTGTAAAACAATGATCACAATTAAATAATAAATACAAATAGCATAGTGAGGAGATATTTCAAGACACTAGTTTAATTATTTACATTTTAATGTAAGTTAAAATGTACATTTGACAAGGTAGACCATAACCTACTACTAGATAAAGTAGAAGAATGTGGGTTAGACAGCATCACCACCAGATG
>JAPKID020007783.1:0-10137 GCA_026931265.2 Tropidonophis doriae
ACCTGGTGGAACGCCCCCCTGGCCACGGCTGTCACATGGTCCTCCATCGACAGCCGGGCATCTAGGAGGACGCCTAACTTGCATGCCCGATCCACGGGGGCAAGATGTTCACCCCCTATGGCCAGTGATGGAGTCAACTGGTTGAACCGGGGCGCCGGTAACCATAGCCACTCAGTCTTGGACGGGTTGAGCTTGAGTCTGTTCCTTCCCATATATAGGTTGGACTAGAAGACCTCAAAGGTCCTTTGCAGCCCTATGAGTCTGAATTTTTGTGGGGCAATTTTCTATGAAAATGTAATTAAGGTCTGTATTAGGAGTAATCTGAAGGGGAAAAGAACATGATGCTCTTTCATAGGCTGTACAGTTATTTTATTGAGGAAGGGAGGAAAAATGGACCATGAAGAAAAGGAACCGAAGTCCAAATTTGTATTAGTAAATCTGTATTTCAACCTTCAACCAGCATAAGGTAAGATAAAAAAGCAACCTAAACTGTATAGCACTAGGACGTAAACATGATGTTGAAATTGTAGAGTAATAGCATGGATATAACAACTATAAAAACCAAACCTATTGAGTGCTATATAATTATTAAATTTTAATCAAAAATAAACCATGACACAGTAAATATGGTACAGAAATATATGTATTATTACAAAATAGTGGGAAGTTTTCATCAATGGAAATGTGAGGATTCACATAAATCATTTTAACACTACGTTATTAAAGTGTTCTAAGTGACTCAATCTAAGGAAAAGAAATGAAGAGGATAGAGCCCAAGTGATAGTTAATTTTGCATATAAAGTTTATTTCAAGATCAACTTTACTAAATATTTGTAGTTTCATCTAATTTAATACAAAAATTACATTTCTCTGGAAAAAATTGGAATATGCAGCATAGAAATCAATTACCCATAGAAGTACAATGATCTTAAGCAATTTATGTCCTGTTTTTCAAAGAAAGGATCTTGATTTTCATAATAATGGATTATTATGAGGATTTACCTTATTCTCAGCCAGGGCTTGTTTAGCAAGATACTGTTCTCGCTTTACTTTTATTGCCACTGCTTCTGGGATGTCAGGTACCATCATATCAATCATACGTGCAATGAAGAAAACTACATGCTATGAAAAGAGGTAAAAGTAAGTTGGAGGAATTTATTGTGAATAGTTTCAGAACAGTTTTCTTTCAAGCAATCTAAAGTATGCAGTATGACTCATTTTTAACATACTAGTGCTAACACAAAGAAGAAACAATACTACAAACAGGATTTTTAAATGTGGTAAATTTTGCAGTGGCCAATATAAGGTCTCTAAGAAACAAGTATATGGAAAATAGTAGCTTGAAATGCAATGTACCTCAAATACAATGATGAAGCCAAGTTGGATTGCCAGTAGATTCCAATAAGGTAGTGAATACCTGCCATTTTGTTCTCTAAAGGCTCGGTACCTGTGGAGATAAGAGCTTCAAAATCCATGTAAAGTAACAATGCGGTGATAATTTTAGCAATCACAAGTTTTCTAGATTAATTTCTGTTGTCTCTTGCTGCCACTTTCTATGTTCACAAATTTTCTTTAGTTGAACTAGCCCAGATGAAATTTAGTGCAGTACGTTTTGTCTGCTACTCTGAATTAATATAAGGCAATGTTTTCTGTTACAGGTAGTCCTTGACCTATGACAATAACAGAACGGATGCAGTAGGCCTGCCTGCCCCAGCCCTCCCAAGGCTTCTATTCCTAGAAACAACCTGTCATCCACTTCCTTCTTAGGGTCCCCACATCCCTTGTACAGTTTTCCCTACACACTAGATCCCTGCAGGTGTCTCCCTCCCTGCAAGGCCCCTCAGCTTGAGCCTCCTCTGCACTTCTTTGAAGATCTCTGAAGTTGTACTAGAGCTTTCCTCAGCACTATGCAGACCGTGTCAAAGAAGCAGAACTTGTCCTTGGTCTCCCGGAAGTGGCCACCGTTTCAATGCAACCACAAGGAGTTGCTTAAAATTGTGGTTGATTTTGGGAGGCAGCCATGTGGTCCAATGAGTGCCCTGTTCTCCTTCCTGAACATGAGATCCAGAGATCTTAAAAAGCGTGTAATGGATAATGGGGTGGGGTACAGAGCAGGTCCAATATCTGCAGGTACTCAAGTGTAGTGGGATGGGGAGAGTGGGGGAGGCTGGTGCAGTATTCCTGCAGTCAGTTGTAAGGACATATGACTGTAAATGTGTTGCAGCAGCTGTAACTTCAAAACCAGATCGTAAGTAGCTTTTGGGAAATACATTGTGTTTTTTAATGGCTGCCCAGTGCTGTTAAGCGAGGATTACCTGTACTTGATTATGAGCAAGGAAAGAGCCACCCAAAGAACTGCATTTCCATGTTTGCAGCGCAGTTGAGACATCTGGCTTTTTAAAAAGTAAATACATAATGTAGGACTAGATCTTTTCATATGCTTGACAATACATAATATAGGACTGGATATTTTCATGTTTGGCAATTACACAGTAAACCTTAACTTGGTGTATACTACTACTTTACACACAAATATCTCAATCAATATATAGCAAGCCAGGACAAAAATCATTCAAATTCCAACACTTATTACATGAGAGAGCTTACTTTGAATTTTAAACAAGGAATTTAGTTCCAATAGATTCACTCACTAATCATCTTTAAACAGCTATCCTCATCAGCTACAAGAGTAGGACATCCCACCTGCATGTGACATTGTTCTTCAAGTCAAAAGATTTAGGGGCATAGGCCAGGGTGAAGTCAATGTAGCCCTCTAGATTGCTAGCCCGAGTGTACTGGTAATAGAGCCGAGGAAGAAAGTCAGAAGTGAAGGCAATCAGGAAGGCCTAAAAGAAGAATATGTTTATTTTTTTAAAGCATTTTGTGACTGACACATGAAACTCTTGCTTCTTACTCGTGGCACAATAGATACTTATTGTACTTTCAGCAACAGTCATAGAAACACAAACAGGCTCATTATAGATCAGTCATTGAGCATCTAGTTCATTGCTTCTTACTTAGCTTTTCCCAACCTACTGATCACTTCCTGCATTGGGACCAAGTATTAGAAAATTTCCATTCATAATATTCAAAAGGAATTTTGGAACTGTAAAGAGAAACACCAAGAAACACTTCTTTCCAGGGTATTTCTGTCTCTCAGAGCATCCTTTCACCAGGACATCTGCTAACCCAATTCCAACTTTCTCCAACAACCAACCAGATATATAGATATGTTCTAACAGTAACTTACAGTGTCTTTCCTCTACCACTTGGCATTTAAATAACTCTGTAAACCAGTTGTGTCACCAAAGAACTGGGTCATTTTGAGTTCATCTTTAATCCTCATCTGTTTTGGGAATAGGAAACTACAATGTACCGTAAGTAAACTCAACTCAATCAAAACATCCTTAAATTGTAAGTTCAATGTAATCCAACTGTAGTATTTCAGGGCTGTAGCTGCTATGCTTGTACAATTTCTATTGATTGCTTCCCGTATACACCAGTATAACTCACATTACTAATAACTGCCAAGTGTGTGATGACCTCCAGGATATGAAACCAGATGCCAATGCCCTGGGTCCTCTCTGCAACTGGACGTCGATATTCACAAACAAACTTCTGAGCATCCAAACGAATTTCCACCCAATTGTTAAGTAAAGCAAAAAGAGGGGCCAGGGGGCAGGCAGCAACAAAGATAGTAATGAAGCCAAATTGCAGAACTGAAATGGAATAAAACATTTTAATTTCCAGAGTTTGAGGGAAGAAACCTTATCAAAAAATCATTTGGAGGAGACCGATGAAATTTTAGTGAAAGGTCTTTCTGAAACGCCAAGTAGCACAGTAATAGTCTTTCCCCCCCACTAAAATGAATCCACTTTAATGTGGATTAAATGAATGACCTTTCATTTCACATATTTTAAGCTGATTGGTAACCCTATAATACAGCTCAGAGAAATTCTATACACTGCCTCAAATATTTACATTTACTGCTTGAAAATATTGCAAACTATCTAATAGGGCTTTTCAGTCTCTCACACCACTTTTCCATTTGTTGGAATTATAAATTCCAAGTCTTACTGCACAAAGATTAGGGGGAATTAATGAGACTTCAGAAACATATTTTCATATTTCTCTCCCTAATTACTCCGTTTATTCCAGAGGGTTTTTTTTTCTTATCTGTTCTTTTAATTCTTGTATTTTTCAATCTCTCCAAGAATATTCACACTCATCCCACTTCCATAATCAGGTCACAGTACTAGAAATTTTCAGAAAAGTTTCCCATTTCCCCAGGTGGCTTTTACCCATTTCCAGATATTCAGCAAAGAGCCCATTATAGGGCAGCAGTTTATAATCATTCTCCCAGAGTTGCTTTGTGACATTGTCTTGGCCTGTCGTATTGCTTTCAGAAAGAGCTCGCTTTTGCCTCCATGTTTTTAGCTTCCTATGGAGAACACAAAAATGTAGTTACTAGAATACTTAGGATAATCTTTTTCAGGCAGAGTGAGAGGATCAAATAATATCTGGATGCATCTAGATAAAGTATATTTTTATTTGTGCCCCATTATTTAGCCATAGATTGATCTTTTTGAGCTTGGTGTCCTCTGAGAATTGAATCATAATCTTTCTCTCTCAACCCAACTCACCTTACAGGTTGTTGTTGTGGGAAAATAGGAGAAGCAAGCAGTGTAAGACATGTTTGACATGTTTGAGTCATTTATAAAAATAATATAGGCAGGATAAAATAATATTTAAAAAAAATTCAAACATTAGTAGTGGTGCTTCAGTTTTATGGGGGTCTGGACAAGTGTATTCCAAGGACTTGTCCTACAAATCTCATTAACTAGTTCATTTTCTTTCTCTCCACCATGGGTTTGCCACCTTAGCACCAATCTTAGTCTCTCTGTTGAATCTAGAATATCTGACATGATCCAGATCTAGCAGAATCACTAGATGGGAACTGTGGCCATAATATAGGTCAATATTAGGGTTGCTGGTTATGATTGAGTGCATTCATGATCTTGGACTCAGAACGGATGCCTGATAGAAAAGCAGTAGGAGCAATACCAGTTCTCTCTCTCTTTCTCTGATCTAGTGTAAGTGGGTACAACTTTCTCTTGCTTCTTCCACACAAAGTCTCCATCATGGCTTGGCAACAATAACATGGCATCATGGCAATGACATTTTTGTAGTGATAGTATAACTATTATTATTATTATGTGGTAGCAGTGGAGTTATGCAGATTAACACAGCTATGGAAAAACTGGTAATGCTGGGCAAGGCGAATGGGAAAAGAAGAATCCAAGAGTGTATGAGTTGGCTAGACACAGCATTGGAAGCTAAAGGAATACAATCATGATGCAAGAATTGTGGCAAAAGATAGGGTAGCTTTTATCCATAGAGACACAAGAAACAGGTACCACTCAATGGAACAGATGAAAAGTAACACCACTGGAATTGATGCAAAAGTAACAAAACTGAAATGGCTGCAACCTGCTGGCAATACTAAAATGACAACAGAAGTGCTTGGATCAGAAAGAGATAGATGCAAAATGTAGTTTTGAAGATTTGAGAGGAATGTCATCTAAAATACTGACAAAAGCTGAATGCGATGTCTAGTACAATTTAGTTGTTACAATGTCAAATGCCTGTATGGATGGGTACATTTTCCCCAGGCAAAATCCTCATTCGTCTTCATCAGATAAATTTGCAGGTATCAGCAGGTATATTAGACTAAACTAGTTGGTATTCAAAACAAATGTTATTTTTTAGATCTCAACATTTTCAATAAAGCAAAGAATTGTACTTCAAGATCCATGAGAGAAAAAAAGACCTTGGAACACTGGTGAATAACACAATTGATAAACGCAATCTATCTCTAATCTATATCAGATAGCTCTGAGAGGCAATCTGAGTCACCTCTTCAGGCTCTTACTACTGTCTCAATTAGAAACGAGACATTATGCAACAAAAGTGCAAAAGGAAGCAGTGTGCATTGGAACGCTGATGGTTAGGTAGGGGGAAATTCATTGCAGAGTAGCCTGACTGTTAAGGAAGTCAAAATCTGTCTAGGAGACAGGGATCTATTCTGACACTATTCTGACAATGCCAAACATTTTCTAAGAGCAAAATATTTTGCACAACTCTGCTGTAGGCAAATTATATAGGAAGAAACTAGTGTTATTTCCAACAATGGAACATTCCACAGTATGGTCATAGAATTGTCCCCTTCTCACAGAAGCACTGTGGAATACTTCTATATTCAATGTATCTTTTTTTTTTTAAACGGGATATATTCTGTTATGAAATTAAATTCAGACATTTCTTCACTGCACCCTTTCTTATTGACAAAATTACAGTTTCTAGTAAGGAAGCAATTTTGGAATGCTGAATACTATCTCATACAGCAATTTTGTGTATGTATAAACCAGTGGTGGGTTTCCAATTTTTTTACTACCAGTTCGCTTGTGCAATGCTTCTGCGCATGTGTATGTGCATAAGCATCTGGGTGGGTGGGCGAAGCCTCCTGGTCCAGCGATCCGGGCTGAACCGGGAGCTAGCCATCTCTGAAATAAACAGTCCAAACTTCATTCAGGCTAAGATAACGAACATACTACCTTGGTTTACCTGTAAAGATGAACCCTAACCAACAACAAATCAGCCGTTTAATTTTTATTTGTAAATGTGGTACACATCAGAAACATTTGTGAATACTCATATCTGTGTTTGCTCTATTCACAGACTGTATTTGTCAAACTTTCCACATATTCAAAAATAATTATGTCTTGGCAAAAATGCAAAACATTATTTTGTGAAGCAATTGTAATTGTCAAAGTAACTAGGGAGTGGCTTCTCTTTTCCCACACTTGCATTTCTACAAAGATTTTTGCTAGATTTTACAGGGTTTGTGACTTCAGGCAGTTCCCAAGCCTCTTTTCGTATGTCCCGCATTCTTCTCCTGCTTCATCTCTGAATTTCAGTAGCATGATTGTCAAAAATTAAGGGTGGAGTTTCTTGACATTTTAGGGCAGAAGATAATATAGAATTGTAAGCTAAGTCTAAAGCAGACTTAAGAGAGAACATTTACACACACAATCACTTGCCATGTTCTCAGACCCACTGCAGAAGTTTTGTCCTATCAGACAAATTTTCTTAATACTTAGCTTCTCCTTTGATCAAGCCTAGCAGCTGCAAAAAATGGCAACTTTGTTCTCATTCTTCTCTTGCTGGGTTTGTTTTTTGAAGAATGGGTTTAAAAAAAGAGAGCTTGTACTCCTACATTGTGGAAATGAACTGGCAAAACCATCTCTCAGAACAACTGGATATGGACAACAAACAAACAATTGTGCTTTGACTATAGAAATGAATGAAAAATCCCGAGAATGGAAATTCTTTTCAGCAGAAAATTGCCTGTTCCATAATTCTAAGGAAATGTTGGCGCTACAATTATCTTTGCAATGTTCCATATGGAGCAGGAGGTAAGACAGTCGTTAATTGCTTCAGCTTCCCAGGAACTATTAAGGCCCGTGATTACATATGGGAGGAACGAGAAGTTTTGTTGTTGTTTTTAAATAGAAATGAAATCCCTTCTCTTGTACAATGATGCAGCACCAATATAATGCAGATTGGTAGCCTCTGTTCCTTCCATGTTAATTGCAGCTCCCACTTGCCCACCCCTGCTTTGCACAAGAACATCGATTGGATGGATAACAAAAGTATCAAGTCAGAGCATAGCACTCACGGGATAAGGATTTCTTGAATGTTGTTAATGACTTGCTTTCCCACCATGATGACAAGAAGTTCCTGAGCAAGTTCAATGAGGCAGCCACCTGGAGCACACTGGAGAAAATAGAGAGAAAGGCTTTTGGGTATGGTTGGTTGCCCAATGAACATTGCATTAGAACTATGTAGCAATCTTTGAAGTCTTATATGTAGTGTGGAGTAGGCATCTATTAAGAATCACTTATGCACTGAAGCATCTTGTAACATTATTGGAGGTGTTGAATAAACACCTCCTTAATGGGATACATCTACCAGGAAGGAAAACTTGACCAAACCCAGAAAACCTGAATGCTTTTCCTCAGGATTCAGCTTTCTACATCAGGAGAATATTTGTGATTTATTTATTTTTATTTTATTTTATTTGGCTTATATCCCGCCCTTCTCCTGGAGAGGACCCAGGGCGGCGATTGAGCAGCATTCAGCCATGAGATTCCTATTTGCAGGTCCCAAGGTTATAACTTCTTCACTGTTGTTGAGAACTGGATTTAGTCCTCTCATTTCCTCAGGAAATAGCACTTACTACCATAATGGAATAATTACAAAGAAGAGGAAGATCTCTCATAGATTTTATTAAAAAAAATAATGAAGAATTATTAAGAAGAGAACTAACAATGAATATACTATTACAGTAAGTTATTTGATATAGATACATCTATGGTGAGTTCATACTCGGAAGACCATGCGCAGTTTAGGTCACCCTAGGACTGTAAGGGCCATAAAAAGGTAACGAAAATGATAGACAAAAACATATACTTTGGGATTTTTGCTTAGAATGAAGGCATGACTGGGTCAGGTATGCAAACCATACCTGACCCAGCAAAAAGGATTGAGTTGGGAAAAAGAAGTATTTTATACACCACATAACTAATTAGTGAAATTCATACCCCTCAGATTCAGTGTCTAACCAGCCATTTTTTATGGCTATATGCAGGCAGCATCCAAAGGCAACAGAACTATCTCCTTCTTGTCTATGTAAACTTTCAGATGCATCTGTGAAACCCAGAATGTTGTGGACCTTTTCTAACATGTTTACAAATATGTTGTGGATATAGATAGAAGAGCGGGTTCATTTAAGCTATAAAAAATACCTGTTCCACACCTTGGTCTAAGGTTAACAGTCTTTCTATTTAGCTTGGGAACGGTTGGGATCAACTTGACTGTATTCATTAATAATTATATATTTGTCACCTTGCAATCCAATCTATTTTGCACAGGTTGCCTAAGAATCTGCTGCTCTAGAGGCTGCCTCCACCTTTGTTCAAGAACCTATCTCTTCCCATCTCTTCTGAGATACTTACATTTTCGTTGCGTATGCCCAGTAATTTGTTATAGTGGCCTGGATAACCAACAAACCTGAAAGGGAAGAAGAAAAAAGCAAGAAATGAAAAAAAATGGTTTTAACTATCCATTTGTTGATTCCAGATACTAATATATTTGTTGGATGCAGCCTATCCTGAAACACCCATTCAAGATTTACATTATTATACTTTTTCTGAACAATAGATGGCAGACATTCTTCACTTTCCCCCATCTTTCTGTTACTATTATGAAGAATCCTGTTGAATTATTGTTATGAGATATGTAAGAACTTTTTTGATATTATTCTCCCAAGTTAATAAAACCTCCAGTTTTCATTCAAGCAGCAGTTGTGAGACAAGACAAAATCTACCTTTGCAGACATTTATAAAGATTGTGCTTGCATGACCTGCAGATTTTGAAATACTCTCAATGGTCCAGAATTCTGTAGGGTGTGCTCCAATTTTCCCACCAGCTTCTTGATCAGAACGATCAATTGGCTGGCAGCAATAGGAATGCCACAGAGAAGACAAGTGCATTTTCTCTTTGGAGGGCTTAAAATTGCTAGGGCAGGGAAAGTCCAAGCTTCCTATTTATCTCCCTACTGCCTGCAATCTTGCCAGAAGGCAATAATAGAGGCAACACCTCCTCACTTTATTCTAAATGCTGGTTATTACCTTTAAGACACATCACAGTGCAATAGCAAGATATATCAGGCAACATGTTGCCAGAATTGAATATATATATATGCTGTTATTTTACAGTTTTCCTCAATATAACATTAGCAGGATGTGCTGAGCCTACAGCACCTATAAATCTTGCTATTTTGTGGATATTGTAATCCAAATTAAGTAAGTTTCCTCTATTACTTAAGAAAACAATTCTACAAAATAAAATTTAAAAGGAGGGAAAATATTGCATAAATGAAAGCAGGAAGCCAGGGCATTTTGTGTCTTTCAAGCCTTACACTACTTATTGTTTATTGTTGTTTATTGTTATGGACTTATAGACCGCCCCCTCTCCCCGAGGGGACTCGGGGCGGTTCACAGGCATTTAAAACAT
>JAPKID020007784.1:0-10137 GCA_026931265.2 Tropidonophis doriae
TCTTGTTACATTTTTATTTATATAGATAATGCTACTACTAAAAATGCTGTGACATTAATTGAGAGGAGTAAAAGCAAAAAAAAAAAAAAAGTTAAAAGTGAACTTTCCACTTGGTGGGCCAGCAGAGGCAAGGTAGAGTCTAGTAAAAAAAACCTCTTTGATTTACCTTGAATTCCATGGTGACCTTCATGCCTTAATCGCAACATTCTCCTTCATTCACAGGTTTCTGTCCTTGTACAGTTTCTCATCGAAAATTGCTGCAGGATCTTTGGGGAAGAACTTACTTCTGTCTTTGCAGATATTATGCCCAAAAATGACAACCGGGAAGATGGCTCAGGTAAGATAAACTAAAGAGAAAAAAAAAGTGTAGTGGGAGGAAATGGCAATATTCTAGTTTTTTAGCCTAGTTTTCACAACTTCTTGTTTTGGCATTTTTTAAAATGAGGATTGCAACAGAGATGGTATTCAGCCAGTTCTGACCGGTTCTGGAGAACCTGTAGCAGAAATTTTGAGTAGTTCAGAGAACGGGCAAATACCACCTCTGGCTGGCCCTGCCCCATCTATTGGCTGCCTCCTTAATCGCAGTTGATCATAATCCCAGCTGATCGGCTGGGTCCTCTTCTGTTGCCCTGCACAGGAGAACGGAGCTGGAAAGCAGGTTAGTGGGGTTGCGGGGAGAATGGGGATTTTATAGTACCTTTGCCCCGGAGTGGGGTGGAAATGGAGATTTTGCAGTATCCTGCCATACGCACCAAGCCACGCCCACCAAGCCATGCCACACCCACAGAACCGGTAGTAAAAAAATTTGAATTCCACCACTGGATTGCAATATATGTTTCAGAACATCTAATGGGGCTTGTCAGCTTGTGGTCAAAAATGCAAGAGACTCCTAGCAGCAAGTCACGTGAAGGTGACTGAGTAGCCTTCCACATAGCCATCACTCTGCTGGAAGATATCTCAGGATGTCTCTAAGAGTAGATAAAATTAGTTCAACAACTGACAAGCATATGTGCATGTTTGTTTATTTGTCAAATTTATTAGCTGCTCGGTTGAAGCCCCAAGCCAACTAGCTGAACCACGTTGGAGCCGACTTCACTTTGGGGCAGTGGGGAGGTTAAGATGTTCCAGAGAACAGGTGCAGCTGCAGAGTAGGCCCTTTTCTTGGCGCCCACTAGCCGGAATACTCAGCCTGATGGGGCCTGCATCATGTCTCCTATGCTAGCATGGGTGGAGTGCACCAATCTCAGTGGGATGAGACAGTCCTCCAGGTAGCCTGGAACCATCCCATAACAGACTTTAAAGATAATTACCAACACCTTGAATTGCACCCAGAGGCAAATCAGCAGCCAGTGCAGTTCGCAGAGTGGTGGAGTTACTGTATATGGGCCATGCTTGGCCCCCGAAAAAAACTGCCTGCCCCTCTTGCACTCTGCGCCAGCTGCAGCCTCCAAATGCTCCAATACTGACCTCTGAAAAGTAGTAAATAAGCCTACTCTTGTTTCATTCAACATTTTTGCTCCAGATTGAGCTGATGAAACCTTAAAATTCGGTAACACCCATTTTTACATTCTTGCAGATCTCTCTTCTTTTCATCTGAACGACTCCTCCTACGACAGTTTGGAAAACGAACTAAACGACTGCACGGACCCTGCATTTGACAACCTTTTTAAAAAACGAGGGAAAGAGAACAGGAGCAGGGACTCCGTTTTGACTTTGAGCGACTGTGATTTGGACTCGCCAGACGCTGGAGATGCTCAGATTAAACTGCCCATCAAATCTCAGCCAGTATCCATTTCTGTGGGCTTCCATCACAAATCCTCGTCACGGGAGCACTCAGAGAACGAGTCTCTGTGTTCCGTCACCTCAGGTTACTCATCAACGGCCATCTCAGACGTGCTGAAAAGCTCAAGGAGGCACAGGCGCTGTTCAGAGCCCACGATTGGTCTCCTTGACTCCAAGTTTACACCGCTGGGTGGGTTTCACGAAAGTGCTGTGCGCAAAGCCAGCTGCGATGCTGTCCTGTCCCACACAAATGAAGACTATCTCGAGCAGTTTCGTTCTCTCCAAGTAGAAGGCCAGAAACTTATCAATCAGAATTTGGTCATGGGGATAGAAGTAAGTAGCAAGGATGGTCCCGAAAGTCATATCAGTGAAAAGAAAGAGGTTTCTAACCGTCTCCTCCTGCCGCCGCCACTTAGGTTAAATATTTGCTCAAGGACTAGCTGCTCTAGCCTCTCATCCCCGGGTACGTCCCCATCAGGGTCTTCGATGAGCTCTCTTGATAGTGCTTTTTCCCAGTTTTCGGACTATTCAGTGTTTACCCCAACTGAGGCTTCCTCTCCTCTAGACTGTGCCTCTCAGCCACAGAGGAAATTTGGAGAGGTTTCTCCTGATTTTAATCCCTTTTCAGGAGTCCATCTTGGATCCGGAATTAGCGCTTTTTCTAACCAAGCCAACAATAACCAAACCAGCAGCTTGATACCTATTAAGAAAGACAACCTGGAATGGCTTCCTCACAAAAACCCGGTCACTCTGCACCCCAGCACATGGTTGAAAAGCGGTGCTTCCACCATGAAAAACTGGACTCTACGGAAAAGGGAAAGAGCCTCCAAGCAGGATGAGAAAAAGAACACTTCCGTGAAAATAACTTTGGAGACAACAACATTTCCCTCTGAGAGTAATTTACCTCAGGGGCAACAAGGAACGGGCAACATTTGTGCTACAGATGTCAATTCTATGGCGGGGCACTTGGGGAGCGGATCTCCTCAGGCAGTTGGACAGCTCACTAGCCTTCCTTTTTGTGTTATGGAAGCCCAGGAGAAACGACTAAAGGCCTTGGAACTTTTAGCGGAGCAAAGCAAGGAAGAGGAAGAAGAGGAAAATTCCACAGTGTTTCACCCTTACAAACCACCACCACCCAGTCTTAAGCCACAGTCTCAAAATAAACCCAAGCCAGAGGCTGATTTGAGGGCTGACCATCAGTGGGTCACGGAGAGAAAGTTAAACGAAACCACGCGTTTCCCAGGAGTTGCGGTCCAGCAAGCAGCGGATTCCAAAACGGATAAATCTTCATTGAGCAGACAGCCCAAAGATGCTGACATCAACATGGAAAGTGAATGTTGTGTTTCTTCGCGCCCCTTGGTCAAGGCTGAGGATGAATGCTCATTTCAAATGGCTCCAAATAATAGCTTGTCCAAAACCCTGGAAGGAGCTGATCCTAATAAAATGGATTGGCTGAAAAAGTTGTGCAGTGATCCCAAATTCAAGGATACAGACCAGAATTTTTTTACAGAGGAATCCTATGTTTGAGCAGCGGATATCAAAGAATGTTATTTCAATTTGACTTGGTGTTGCTTTAATATCCCAGGAGATGTTGTCTTCATCAGGGAACGGAAGAAGCTATTTGAGGGACGAGTGGGAATGGTTTTCTTAGCTATATTCTTGCAATTTTTAAAGACATTTCCTGGTATCTAGGAAGGTCACATGACACGTTTTAAGAGAAACACTTGATTGTATAACACTTAGCAAACACTTGTGTACGTGCTTGCTATGTAACTTTTTAAAAATAGCTCGTATATATTCTGGACATTGTAAATGTATGTTTCGTGTCCATGGTGATTTGGCTGTAATGTGTTAAGATCGGCTTGGCCTTCATAGCTTTGGTATTGTATTGCTCTTTTGAAGCCAATGGTCCATTTCATTGTTCTCCAAGAAAGGAATGTCTTAAAGTTTTATGAAGAGTTTGTTCAGTCGTTGCAGTCATTTTCTTCCTTTACCAAGAGGGTGGGGAAAAATAAAGGATGACTTTTGACCTTTTTTGTAACTTAGAAGTCCAAGTTATATGTATATCACCATTCTATGTTCCATTTGGCTATTAATTTTTATTTGTCCCATTTTTTGTTTTGTTTTATGAAGATGCTCTCCAATGGCATTACATTTTGCTGGTGGTAGTAGTGATGGCATTGCAGGCAGAGCTTACATAATTATTCTATGTGTCTTTATTATAATATATTGAAAGTAATGCATTTATCTTCCAAAAGCTTCAAGATTGTATAATATATCTTGGTAATTTTTTTTTTTTTTTTGCTATTGTATATGTTCGGAAATAAATGTGTATTTTTGTACACGTGGAAAATACTCACCTTTTGAGTGGGTGGGCTCTGGCAGGGATGTATAACCTTTCACTGAGTTTTGAAATACAGAAGTGCATGCAATCCTTGCTTAATGACCAAACTTGGGACCAGCAACTCTGATGCTAAGTGTTGCAGACATTAAGGGAGACATCACAGGACTGCAACAGACTTATGATGTTACTTCTGCCGTGGTTGTTAAGTGAGATATCATGTGACCGCACCTTGCAATTACAATGCTGTTGACTCTGCTTGTGGAAGCCAGCTGTGAAGTGCACAAAAGATGATCATGTGACTAAGGGATGCTATGACAGTCATAAATACAGTTTATACAGTCCAGTACTCGTTGTTAATTGGTTCTGGGAGACATACTGAAGACTACAAATACGTACCAAACAAACCATGTGACTTAGCACTTCACCCTTTGTTTTGGCCTGGAAGGACTTTCTATCTGTCCTTTTTCCTATGTCAGAGACCTTCCCAGCATGGCCGACTTCCTGTCCATCCTCGGCAACTGTCCCCCGCTTCCTTTTCTAGTGACATTCCCAGCATAGCCAACTTACACCAAATCAAGAGCAAATCAAATGAGAAAATTAAAATAGGTCTTCGGTCTCAATTTTTGCAACCCTGTGATTTTTTCTTTTACATTCCCAGTTCCCTTCAAGGACAGCTCTTCTTCTACTGTGAACTAGCCTTGAACTGCTTGAATGGATTATTCAGTTGATGAGGCAGGAAGTCAGCCAGTAAAACAACATCTTTTCAGCTTGTTTCCATTTTTTTTAAAGTTGTGCTAAAGAAAACGAAAGCTCTGACATTGACATTGGGAGGCTGTAATTTTGGCTCCTATTGCTTTGGTGTTTTGTTGTGGAGGGGGAAACTCATAGCCTTCAGACCATCGAGAACTTTAGAACAATTATAATTTCTCACCCAAGAAGGGGTGCTGCTTTGTGGGCTCAGGGCTGCCCACATACCATGTGTTTTTCTTACCCAACAGTTATTTGAGCATATGGAAGGAACTTCTATTGATCTGTTCATAATGGAACATGCTGGGTAATTTTAAAATTTGAGCGACTGAAAAGTAATCACGCCTCCTCAGAGGAGACTCCCCACAATCTGGGATTTTAAATTATTTTGCTTTTAAATTGATTTTAAATCACTGCACTGTTGGTTTCCTATAAACCAGATGGATAAATTTCAGGAAGGTGGTATCTCTTAAAAATCAATGATTCACTAACAACCATCCAGTTCAAAACTGGGACCAGGGCAATTAGGCTGTTTATCCATTGTACCTGAGATGGTTAGCTTTGTATGTGGCAGGAATAAAACTGCACATTTTAATAGTGTGGAGATGGCATTATCTTTGTTTTCTTGTAAATAATATAGAAATAACCGCTATCAGTAAATCTCAAGCTTACTTATTTAGAAAAGTTATCCATCTTACCTGCAAATTTCAGGCAGCTAAGAACAATCAACAAAAAGCAATACAGTGTAATAAAATTTTCAAACGTCATAAGCTCCTTTTATTTCAGGAGGGAATTCAACAAACTTAAATTGGATCCTTTGTGAATTTCTACTCTTCCAAAAATAATTCAAACAGAGAAAACATTGAATATTACAAAATGCTTCACAGAATAGAAATCCAAAAATAATAAACTTTATTCTTCCATTTTTTTGATAAGTTCAGGCAAAGGACTTCATTCAGAAAGCAGAATGTTTTCAGTGTTGTTCAAGAACGTCATACATTAGCAGAGATTAATTGCTTCTCTGCTTTTAAGCAAACACGTATTCTTGAAAATGATGCCAAAAAACAAGATCAAGAAAATATGGTTGAATTCAGTACATGCTACAGCTACTTATCTTTATGTTAATGTATCAATACGAGTATCATCTAATGCAGGGATGGCAAACCTATGGCAAAGGTGCCACAGGTGGCATGCAGAGTCCCCTCTGCAGGCACATAAGCCAACATTGGCCTAGCTCTGCTCTACTGCGCTTGTGTGGGCACCTCCTGCTGACCAACTGATTTTTGAGTCACTGCAGCACATGCATGGGTGTTGGGGTGCATGCCGGAGATGTGTGTTCATGCGTGGAGGCAGGGGATCATGCATGGATGGGTGGGGAGTGGGTAGTCACATGTGCATGCATTGGGGGTGGGTAGGAGCAGGGGGTGCGGTGCACCTCCTAAAGCCTGTTTTCAGTCCCAGGAGGTTGCAGGGAGGCCTACTAGGCCAAAAATGGGGCATGGGAGGGTGTCGCACATGCATGGGTGGGGGGCAGCATGGCGGGTCATGTAGACATGCACAGGGGTGGGGGGTGTTATGCACGCATTGCATTATGGGTGCAGGCATGCATACACACACATGCTTGTGGCACATAATAACAAAAAGGCTAGCCATCATTGACCCAAGGCAGGGGTTGGCAAACATTTGGAGCCATTTCCCACAGAAAAGAAAACAACGGGAGCCACAAAACGCTTCCTGTGCCTGACTATTTCCTGAGTGGCCACAGAACTAGCATATGCCATTGAACTAAACGTTCTGTTTTCTTCTGAAACCTTTCTTTTCTTGGATTTATCTATGGTTGGCCTACCAGGGGTCGAAAAGCTCTATAAATTGCATGCCAGCAGGTATCACACATTGACGGTTGTGACACATATTTCAAGCGATGGAGCTGCAGCAGTGGGCTGAAAGAACCACATGCAGCTCCAGAGCTGCAGATTGCTGACCTCTGACCTAAGGGATTCAGGAAGCCTATGAGAGACTTCAAAATATATGTGTTCTGTTATGTCACAAAAGCACACACACATTTTTGCTACTTTGCTTGTTATTCCAGAAACTCAGTCATATGTCAGGATGTCAGAGTCCTTAAATTACATTTTTAATTTCAGACTTTGAGTACTTCCAGAAAAGAAGGCTTAGTCCTAGGAATCAAAAGACACTACGCAGCTGTTTCATCTCTTCCACTTAAAATATATTTTTTCCTAAACTGAAAAATGGAAGGAAATGACAGGAAGGTTACAAATAAAAGACACGATTATCTCTGTACCAGGAAAAAAAATTGTGGAGATGAAAGGATAAGAAAATAAAAGCCTTGTTTGGAATTAATTAACAGATTTTTTTTACAGTTACAAGAACCCCCGAACTCCGCACAATCCATCCTGAATCTCTAGAGAATTTATGACATTTCAGATGATGCTAATTGAGAATGACTGCATTCACACATTGTGCTAAGACATGATTTAACTAAAGTTTTGTAAATAAATCATGCGGCAGTGCAACATGTTATCTCAGTCGCAACAGCTTGAAATATATGGACAGCATGCATAAGTAGGAAGGTAGCTAAGCCATCATATCTCAGACATCTGAAAAGTTTCTTCCACCCGGATAATGCCTATGAGCAGTGAGTTCTATAGTCTCATGAGCAGAGGTGGTATTCAGCCAGTTCTGAGAGGTTCTGGAGAGCCGGTAGCGGAATATTTTTTTTTAAGTTTTTTATTTTTCCATTCTTATAACATATAATCACATGTATACTATTACATAGCCAACATTGTATTGTATTATTAAATGTTTACATCAATTTGTCTTGCCATCAACTCCCAAAAACAATTATTGGCTCTTCTGCTCTCCATGCGCCATATTTGTACCTTATCCATCACTTTCTTCTCCCTCTCACCTCCACCTCGGTAGCAGAAATTTTGAGTACTTCGGAGAACCAGCAAATAGGCTGGCCGCGCCCCTGCTACCTCCCAGCCGATGATCTTTTGTTGCCCTGAACAGGAGGAGGATGGAGCTGGAAAGCAAGTTAGTGGGGTGGGGAGGGAGTGGGGATTTTGCAGTAACCTTCCCGCAGGAGTGGGGAGGGAATGGGGATTTTGCAATATCCTTCCCCTGCCATGCCCACAAAGCCATACCAAGCCCACAAAGCCATGCCCAACAGATCCGGTAGTAAAAAAAATGTTGAACCCCACCACTGCACATGAGCTGTAACTGGCAGATGTTTTGGATAAGCAAAACTCAATCGCTGAAACTTAACGAGGAATTTTAGAACATCACACACCATCAAGCAATCCTCAGTCCTTAGGTATAAATGCATGCAATGAGATTGCAATGCAAACTCTGTCCTTTCTTTGCATGTGATGTGTCAATGCAAATACAAAGGAGCAGAGTGTGTGTCATGACATCACGTTTCATCATTCTGGCACCACTACAGTTAGGAACAGCTATATCCCTGCCCAAAAGAGGTTGCTGACCTTCTGAATTGATGGCTATTTAAGAACATCTTTCTCAGTCTGAAACCCATTGTAGGGACATGCTTGTGATCTCAAGTTCTAATTTACAGAGCGTTAAAGTAAACCTACTGACAGAGATGCTAGCAGTTGTATGCCAACCAGCTTCTGGATGATCAGTTTCTCAGGAGTTACCAGCTAAAATTCCAATGACTTGGTAGCTACGAAGGGAAAAGAAGAACTGTTACCTTTCCATTTTGGCCCCAGACATTTCTGATTTCCTTTTGTGGGACAGAGTGATAATAAATCCCAATTTGCTACTCCCCACTGGCTGCCTATGGGAAGAGGGCATCCTTGTGTCAGTCATATGTCGAGACTTAGAAGCCAACAGAATGGAAATCAGAAGCAAAAGGCTCCCAAGAGCCAAGATGTCACGTTGAAGAACAATCTAGCTTCAAGAAGAAAGGCTTCTGTAGTTCTTCCTGCCAATAAAAACTTGAGTGTTTGGGGCAGCTCAGTATATGGAAATGCCAAAATCACATGTATTCTAGGCAGTACAACATAGAATGAGTGCCTGTGTCCTTAGTTTTTAACTGGCATAGTTTTAAATGGTATAGTTTTGAATGGTTTTTTAGCAGGGATTTTAACAAGGTTTTAAGACAGGCTATTTATCATTTAATGTATTTTTAAACGTTTCTATGTTTTTTACTTGTGATTTTATTGTTGCCTGTATACCGCCCTGAGTCCTGGAAGGGAGAAGGGCGGTATAGAAATTTAAGCAATAAATAAATAAATAAATAAATCAGCAGTGAGGGCACAAGGGGAAAAAAACCCCTGTATTTGTGTCTAATTGTTTTGCATGCGGTGCCCCTCTTGTTACATTTTTATTTATGTGGATAGATAGTCTTTGAAAATGTGCTGTAGAAATTATGTGGCACTTCTGATTTGATTGTCGTCGTTTCCTTTCAGATGACAGCAACTTCTGCCAAATTCTTTACAACCGGAGTCGCCAGACCCGGGCCCCTGTTGTGGACGTGAATCACACATCCCTCATCACACATTGCCCGGAAGGCTTAGAGAAAGGGTTGGAAAAGGACACCTGCTCCTGCCAGAGTGAGGCTCCATTGACGCAGCCTCTGGCGGGACCTCCCCAGGACCTAGAGACCCACGTTTCCCCTGCTGTAGCTATGGCAAAGGAATTCGTTGCGGACATCTTCCGGAGGGCCAAGGAAGCCAGGGGCAGCGCACCCGTAGAGGAAGAAGCAGCAGCAGCAGGCAACAATGGACTCAAGTGCCTCCTTGACTCCGGGGCTCTGGGCCAGGATGCGTTAGGCTCTTGGGATCTGAGGAAGACTTTGGAATCTTGCTTACACGGCAGCGGGGCGCATAGCTCCACATCGTCTACCGGAAGCGGTAGCGTTTCTGACCTTGGGAGCTCCCCCAAAGGGTCTCTCATAGCCAATTTGGAACTGGAAAGCCTGCCAGCTGAGCCAGGCTACGTGAACTATACTAAACTGCGTTACGTCCTGGTGCCCAGCGATTCTTCCGAGACAGAGGATGGTGAGTTTGTGGGGAAGGAAGTGGTAGTGGGGTTTGTGGTTTCTGACGAGCCCAATTTCAGTTAATGCTTCCCTACGTTCCAGTGGAGAGGCACTCCTTCCTGTTAGGATATTCAGCCTTATATTGGGTTGACAATATATATGATCCTATGTTCTTAAGGAGTTATGTAGCTTTAAGAACTGTGTTTGAATTCTGATTGGCTGTGAGTCTCAGCTCTACCAT
>JAPKID020007785.1:0-10137 GCA_026931265.2 Tropidonophis doriae
AATAATAATAATAATAATAATAATAATAATAATAATAATAATAATAATAATAATAATAATAATAATAATAATACATTTTGCATTTTCTTTCTTGATTCCCCTATGGCTTTTCTTATTTATGGAATTGGGGTCCCATTCCTATTTTTAATTGCAATTATTTTCATTTTCACTTATTAATGGAGGCATATGAAATATTAATATTGTATACCTTTCCACATCTAGGTAATTAGGATATTTTATTTATTAATTTTATTATTTATTAAACTTACATGCCCTCCCACTCAACAACTTTGGATTTCTCACAAAAACAAGCAAACAGATTACAATAAAATTAAGCAAAAAACTACACTAGAAAACCTAGTGACTTGGTTTATACAGTTAGAAATGTTGATTAAAGTAATAGGCAGGTTTCCCTAACTTTTCTGGTGTATAGGATTATTTTCATAATAGTGAAAAGATGAATAGTCTGAATGCTTCCGAAATACTTTTAAAATTATAAAATATAAAATGTTACAAAATAAAATTCACCAGATATATCAAATCTGAAACAAAATATTGGCAGGATGTATTACTGCATAAAATACAATGTTTCATCTTGACAGTTTACAAGAGACAATGTGCAAGGAACAATAACTATGAAAACATAGAATACAATAAAATCAAGAAAACCAAACTAATCAAACTGAGATGAAGTCAAGTGTCAAATGCCATCTGGATCAGGGGGCAAAAGTGATGAAAATGCTTGAGATATGGCAGCTTCTCATATTGAGAACTATAATACTGAGGAAGTGTTAACATATTGTAGAATGAAGACAAGTCGAAGTAGACATTGTAGGCCAGTGATGGCGAACCTATGGCACAGGTGCCACAGGTGGCACACGGAGCCATTTCTTAGGGCACGTGAGGCATTGCCCTGTCAGCTCCAGTGCGCATGTATGCGCTGGCCAGCTGATTTAGGCCTTCTTTTGAGGCCGTTTTTCGCCCTCTGGGGGCTTCAGGGAAGCTTCTGAAGCCTGTGGAAGTGGGGAGGGGAGGCTGTTTTCACCTCCCCAGGCTCCTAGAAAGCCTCTGGAGCCTGGGGAGGGCGAAAAAAGCATGCCAAAAGCAGGGGGTCGTGCACATAGCATTATGGGTGTGGCACGCCCACGGGTATGACCCCCCCCTGCGCTCCTCCCGCTTTTGGCACATGAGCCAAAAAAGGTTAGCCATCACTGTTGTAGGCTAATAAACATTTTAGACCGAGATTGTTTTTCTCTCTTACAGCATTAGAAACCCGGAACTCAGGACTTTCATATGTAATTCATAGTTAGGCCATCAGATATGATAGTGGACATCAATTCAGATTAGAATTAGGCAATGAATAGTGTCCAGTCTTATAAATTGGATAGTGCCTCGTGATTCCTAGCAGTATACTTAAATTATAGGAGCTGAGGAAACATATTGGAAGGGGACTTGTCCATGCCTATGTGTTTCATGAATACATTTGGTCAGCCCAGTGTGTTGTATGAAATGTTGGACTACTAGATGGACAATTGGCCAGATTCTACATAGTCATTGTTATGTCCATATCTCAGTTTAAGACCTGAGGTTGCCTCAACACAAATGTTGAAGGGCCCACCTGGATTTCATATTTTTGTAGGGGAACAGGGATTTTTAAAAACTATTTTTCCCATGTCACATAATTTCTTGGTTACTTTGAGCCTGGTGGGTCCTTCTTCCTCTGCATGGATATGGGTGAGGCAGCGTTGGTGAACCTAGTGGATTCCAGAGAGAGAATTGATGGATTTGGTGAATTCTGGGATACTCTGGGAGATTTCCATCAAGTGAGGTGGGCAATCCTGCCAGTTGGGAGTGTTCTAGTTCTTTAACGTTAACGTGTGGTGCTGATTTTAATGACTCCTCTGTTGAGCTGAGGTGCATTTTTATAAAAATCTAAACGTTTCTATACTTCAATAATAATGGAATTAGGAGATATAAGAATTAATCAGATCTCTCAAGCATGTGTAACCTGCTTCCTTAGCTTTATTTGCTACTAATTATGACAGATTTTCATCTTGTTGGAAAATGGTTTCAGTGTGTCTAGTTCAAAGTCCAAATTGTTTAGATTTCTATTATCCTAAAAAATAGGCTATGGATTAACAGATTTAATTTACAGGAAGATAGATTGCAATTGAATGCAGTGAAGAGCTTTCTAACAGTAAGAACAGTTTCATCATGGAATCAATAACATTGCACAAGAGTGAGCTTCCTTTTGTTGGATGTGTTCAAATCCAGGTCAAATGCTTTGATTTGGATTCCTGTAATGAACAAACATCAGTAGCCTAAATGGCAGCTTCTAAATTAATGTCACAATTTGGTTTTACTCCAAAACAATGAACCTTTATGAACAATAACCACAATTTCTCTCTTTTAAATAGCTATAGTGAGCAAAATATTGATAAACAAACTGTTAGCTGTTGAGCCTAGCTGCTGAGCATTCTCCATTTTGGCATGCACTGTTTTTTTCCATCTGCCTTGTCAATGGTTATTAAAATATGTGTTGTTGTTACTAACCCTTCCTTTACTTTTTTCTCTTTTTCCACTCTGCAATTATCAGCTAGGTTACAAGAATCTTCAGGCTCCCTTTCCAAGCTTTCTAATTCTACAAAACAGCTTTATGTAGCTTTATAATGCTAATTCTATAAAGCAGCTTTGGTCAATCTGGATCTCCTATTAACCTTCAACTCTCTGTATCCTCTGCTGACTGATAGCTATGGTGTCTCTGGATCCATTTGATACCAGGATTCCAAACCGTAGCTTACAGAGGATCTTGCTTTTTCCTTCCCTCTGACTACAATAAAAGCAGTATTGTGGTTGCAAGCTCTAACGCTGTGGGTTATTATGACACATGCCGTGTGTTTGAATGAGGCTTTAGCCATGTACTGCTTTTCTCAGCCTGAATCCCCTTTGCTGCCTTGACAGATGACATTGGTTGCAAAACATCTAAAACCATGCAAAACACAACCACACGGAAAAAGAGGTGTGGATTGTTGGATTGCTGCCCTCAATATTGCTACTCTGTAGAAATAGCATCATGTTGAGTGAACCTTAACTTCACACATGACTTGATTGTCTCTTCTGTGTTTTGGCTTTGTGTCAGCACGTGAGAATGTGGTGTGATTTCTATTGTCTCACTAAACTCTGACGTCTTTTTTTTTCTCCTTTTCTGCTTGCCTGCTGCTTTCATTCTGTAGTATTGGTATTTGCCATTCATTTCACCTTCTGCATCTATGCATCTCATGGTAGGTTTTAGGTTTCTTAATCTGAGACTAGACATTTCTGCTGTATACAATGAGATATTAATAAAATCTTAAAGTCTTAAGCAGGGTTTGTTAATATATGCAGCTGTACCTTTTAAAACCTTTACGTTTTCAGCTCTTAATAGGAAGGCATTTGTGTAGCCAATAAATGATGAATTGGTTATTCAACTTTAAGTTTTAGGGATGGGTGGAAGATACAGCAAGTATATTTTTTGTCTTTGTTGATGTTGTCTACATTTCTGCTGAAAATTTATTAGCTTTGTGGTTCCTTTGAGTTTTTAAGTGGAATATTATTGAAATAATGCATGTGAAAAAATCCTTCTTATAAGAACTGGACATCTGTCAAATGTCTTTCTTTTTTTGTCAGTGACCGTTTTCATCTTGAAACCAAGGAACTCAGTTTTGTGAAATTGTTTGCTCTGAAAAGTTCCGCTGATCCAATGTTTCGGCCAAACTATTGATTAGGTCTGACCACAGGGAGCATGTGACTCCATTGTTCCAATAGCTTAATTGTCTCTTTTATGGAAGTATCACTTGTGTGCCAAATTTTATCCTCACTCAAGCAAGTATTGATTAATGAACACAGGAGCAATTGTTATGCCAAGAATATTAAGGGATTGGGTTAGAATTTATGGGCTATCTGTTAGTAGCCATCTTCAAGTCATAGCAGAATCACTGATGCTAAGGAAAAGCAGAAGTCTCTCCCCATTTTCTATTTCTTCTTCATATTTTTAGGACAGAGTTGTTTTATTTATTCTTCTCACCCTCGTTCCAAATGTATGGCCCTTGCAGTAGTCATGCTCTTCACTATTGTGGTGAAGCAAGTCGCCTTGTTCATTATTTTTTCTTGTGACAGACTAAGCTGTGCCTGGGTCAGCCCCTAAATATTTGCACCCTTTTTTGTCTGGTATATGCTAAATATGTTATGAATTTGTCTAGAGCTCGGAGCTCTTCACTTTGACGTATGGGGCTTTGGTCACTCAGCTGTGTAAGGACTACGAGAATGATGAAGATGTCAACAAGCAGCTTGACAAAATGTAAGTAACAGAAACAACGTGGGTGTTCTCAGGTTAGAAATGTCTGGAGCCCCTTTTCCATGGGTTATTCGCTTTGCAGAATAAATCTAATTTTATCCAATCCTTGGAATTTGGAAAAATAAATGAGCATGGATTTCCTTCCTAAAGCCTCAGAGTGTTTCCCTCCAGTCTGACCTGCTTGGTGTGACCACAGTTTCATGCCATCTTGCTTTTGGCTGCTTTAATAGGGGCTACAACATAGGTGTTCGACTTGTGGAAGACTTTCTCGCGCGATCCAATGTTGGGAGATGCCATGACTTTCGAGAAACAGCAGATGTGATTGCAAAGGTGATGCCTCTTTTTGACTCTTCAGCTTTGTTTCTGCATGTTTGTTGTTTGCTTGTGTTGCTGTTAAATCTTATTTTCTTTGAACTTATTATAGCTATGCAGTAGGAACACAATTTTCTCAGCACAGAACAAATTTCACTCTTTTAGTTTATTAGCATTGTTTCACATGTTTTATTTAAACATAGAGACAATTCCAGAAAACAGCGGAAAACAAGGCCAGTTTTCAGCTGTTTTCTGGAATTATCCCTACCTTTAAATCAAACAGAAGTGAATCAGTAATAATAAAAAAAACTAAAAGTTTGTTATTATCAAAGCTGGATGTCTCTGACTTTTTATCAAGAAGCTAAGTAAGATGAGATAATTTTGTAATGGGGGAAAAGGAATCAGAAAGGCTTTGTTCCTATTCAGTAATGTAAGACAATGGCCTAAATCAGGGTGTCAAACTTGATTTCATTGAGGGCCTCATCAGGATTGTGTTTGACCTTGAGGGGCCAGGGTGGGCATGGTCAGCTTGACGTGCCTTGTGTATAGAGATGCCTGTGGTGACCTAAGCATTCTGCCAGCAAAAACAGGCTCCTAAGTTCCATTTTTGGCTGCAATGGTCTCCTGCAACGCTCTGCCAGCTAAAATGGAGCTCAGTTTTCATTGGCAGAGGCACCACAGGCTGTTCCTTTGTTGTTTCCAGGGCCAGATCCTGCCCCCGGGCCTGGTCTGAACGTTACCACTGTTTTTAGAAGGGGAAGGCATCAGGCATAATGCAAAGAATTACTTATCAAAATCAGTTGTCAGGATTCTGACAACTTCAGTATTGTCCTATCTGTTGTGTGGAAAAGAGTTTACTTAAGTATGTTACGTTGAAAAATTGCTGGGGTTTACTTTGCGGTCATTTGTTTGTTGATGTGTAAAAAATAATGGCTTGCTAAATCTTTCCCTCTTTGAACCCAGTTCTTCTTTCATATCTGTTTCACTTAATAGGTAGCATTTAAAATGTACTTGGGTATCACACCAAGCATCACAAATTGGAGTCCGGCAGGCGACGAATTCTCCCTTATCTTGGAAAACAATCCACTGGTGGATTTTGTGGAATTACCAGACAACCATTCCTCTCTTATTTACTCTAACCTCTTATGTGGGGTGCTGCGGGGAGCACTGGAAATGGTGAGAAAAAGGGGAGACCAGTTGAACTAATGGCCCTGGTGGCTGCTTTTAATGAAATGCAAAATTCAAAATAAACTGTGGACATTAAGTACATGGGTTTATGTTAAAAAGTATCAATAGTATTTTAAAGTAATGGATAGTATTCATTTGGTAATATTAGATTTCTGTTAGTTTCTGTGAGTCGGAGGACATCAATTGAAACAATTTAAGTATTTTCCAACTTTTCAATCAAAAAAATTGTCTAAAATTTCCTCCATATATTCAGGTGCACTTTTGTTAATAAAAAGGTTAGTTTTCAGGCTGTTAACACTGTAGTATTTGTATAGTGTTCTAATTTATCTGGACTGGATCAACTCTTTGTATTGCATTCATGGGCCATCTCTTTTAAGGATTCTAAGTAGCTCATAGTCAAGTACCTACGGTATCAATGAGGATGACTTTGGAAACTTTCATCATATGTCCTAAGAACAATTTGTGAGTCCATCAAACCCCCAATACAAAGGGGGAGGGGGGGAAATCACATCACTTACAAGACAGGAAGGTAGATAAAGGCAGTGCAACAAAGACTGTAACCTGGAAGAAGGGCAACTTTTCAGAAATAACGGGATGTATCTTGGCATGAATACCTGTCCTCTTCAAAGGGGGTTGGCACTTTATGGAGCTGTTGTAGGGAAATATCTTAAGAGTGTGGACTTTCCTCTCTCTCATCATAGGTACAGATGGCTGTGGATGTCAGATTTCTCCTGGACACCTTGAAAGGGGATGGAGTCACAGAAATAAGGATGAAGTTTATCAGGCGGATCGAAGACAATCTCCCAGTTGGAGAGGAGTGAGTCTTGAGCAGCCTTCATACTGGACTGGAAGGGATGAAGTCACTGGACCAGAGCTTCATTCGCATATAGTACCCTGTGTACTTTGAGACACTGACTGGTTAAGACGTCAATTCATTTGAAATAGTCTGTTTTATTTCCACAGATTTCTATTAAAAGCTTTTGTAGGGTGTAGAACTCTCTTCATATTCATCAGAAACTCAAGGCATCCTTTTCTTTGTTGCCACGCTTAGCTCCATGCAAAAATACAGGATATTAAAACTCTGTAATTTTGAACCTTGGACTAATTCCAGATGCCACTTTCATTCTGCAGTTTGTGAAGAATTCCGGCGTTATTGTCCTCTGTGTATGCTGGTCAGTTTTCCTTCGTGGGGAAGCCATTCCTGATAGCACAGAATGCATTCTGTGATTTGAAAGAATTGAGAGCTCCTAATGGATTTGGACTTGTCCTTTTAGTTTTGCCATTCAACAAAACAATTAAAATTCATGTTGAATCAAAAGCTGGATCTGTTTTGACAGTCATGAAGGAAGTTGGTCATTGAAACTCAACAGAATCCCAGTTGGTTGGACGTTTCCAGTTTCGTCTTTGTCTTCCTAGTTGGTTGGCCGAAATAGTTTTAATGAACCAATGATGTAGGGCTCAAGTTTCAAATGTTTATATAATGTTAGAAAAATGGTATTCACTCTGAGGGCCTCTTCTTTAGCACATCTTTGATTTCGGTAACTAATTGAAGAGGAGTTCACACCAGCTTTGTATTCAAAAATATTGCCATTGGGCATCCATGCTGAGAGGACAAAGGTGATAGTAGCATATTTCAGGTGCATTCAAATTTTCCTTAAGAAAAAGTGCTCTCAAGATTGCAGCGAGAAGGGCATATAAACAGCCTTGCGTGGTAGGTTGATCAGTGTACCAAATGCTGGATGACTGAAAGGAATGTGAAGAGTATCTTAGCAGAGCTTAAAAGTGAATATTCACCGTTTGTGATCTTGTGTATTTTATGAGGTTCTAAGCTTCCTATTGTACAGAACAGCCGTTGTTATTTTGTGGACAAATCTGTACTAAATGGCAGAAATCCCTTGAGTTGAGGATCCCACGGAGAACGTATGCTTTAAACATAGAAATGCCTGCCACGCTTGAAGAGGCACAAGAGGTTTCTAGGGATCTCTGCCTTCTTAAAGCATAATGGAATGCATTATCCCATGCTGATGTTGGTGAAAAGATTGCAGTACTTCATTCGCTAGAGAAATTAATTGGTGGTTGGGAGGCTTTATGATTTATTTGTGTGGGCATCAACTGAATGGTATTTTAAAAGTTGGCAAAGGGAGCTGTAATTATTTGATGACTTGGTCTTGTAAATAATGCTCTGGGTAATATGCGCAGTGGGAGAATGAAATGGCTTACCTAATTGCAAGAAAATGAAAACCAAACAGTTGCTTTCTCAAGACAGTGGGGCCATTTTTAAGGGTATCTTGGTCACATTTTCCCAGTGCTCTTCTATGATTTTTCTCAGTTGCTTTGCAGAAGCATAGGGGCTTTTTTTTTTTGCATCATAATGGATAAAAATTTGAGCATACCTGCTTCGGAGTAATTCATTCTGACTGTTGGAGGAGTCTAGCCCTGAGAAAATCATTTTTGTTCCTTCTGTAATTTTTCATAGTTTTAAAAAATTATCCTGATCTACAGCTGATTGGTGAATATTGATTAGTTAGATGCAATTTATGCCTTTTTATTTGTATATGGGGTATGTCATGTGTTCCATTTTCGAAGGTATTGTTTTGATCTCTTATATTAAAGACACTCTTAAATTAAGGTGTATGGCAGTAGATTCAGAGTTAATTTTATTAAATTTTATCCTACTTTCGCTCTCCTCTCTTTTTCCACACTTCAGCAACATAGATTTTTGATTGATTGATAGTATTTCTATGGCCATCTATCTCACAAGGAATGCATGGATGATATACAGCAATCAAATAAAATAGCTATATAAAAATAAACATTATCAATATATAAATCATTATTAAAATTTAATATTATTAAAAGTTAAAATATACAACCACAAAATACGGAGAGTAAATATGCCAACCACATTAGTGGAGCCATCCTTCCATGTTACTGGTTCTCTGGGATCTCCAAGCCTGCTGACATAACAGACCTTAAGGATCTTCCAGAATGCTAAGAGGGATGGAGCTAACTTGAATTTAAGGATGGGAGAATATTCCAGCCAGACAAATGTCAGGGCAGAGAAGATCCCCCTTCGTAAAAATTCCTAGCACAGGAGTGGGCAAATATGGCCCCTTTATGACTTCAACTCCCAGAATTCCTCGGCCAGCCATGTGAGTGGGAGTTGAAGTCCACGGGTCATAAAGGAACCATAGTTGCCCACCTCTAGCAGATGGTACCTGCTGCGTGTCTTCTCTTTTGGGCCTAGTGGGATGGACTAATGTAATTGGGGATAGTCCCATACCATGAAGGGCTTTAAAAGTTAAAACCAGTGCCATGAATTGGTTGGAGAAGCAAACTGGCAGCCAATGCATATCGTGCTGTCCTGGGGCCACACATAATGGCCATGCTGCTGCATTCTGCACAATTGAAACTTCTGGATACTCTTTAAGGGCAACCTCATGTAGAGCGCATTACTATTCTGGAGGTGATTAGGGCATGAGTAACTGAACAAAGCCCCGTGATCAGGAACAGGCAGAATTGGTAGCCAATACAAAGCTCTGTAAAGACCCTTCTAACCACGACTTTTACCTGCTCTTTGAGGACCACCAAATGGTGAACCAGATCTGTCTGGGCAGCTCCATCTACCACGAAAGATGGAATAGTCCTAGAACCAGTAGGCTCCAAAACCCAAAGCCACTCAGCCTTGCAGTGGTTCAGCTGCAGGATAAGGCCATAGGATAAGACATTCAGGCCATAGGATAAGACATTCATCGCATGCTTAATTTGGATGGGGCACTGTTACATAATTGGGTGTCATCAATGTCCTGATGATACCTCACCCCATGGATTCACCCAGCTGCCTCAGAGATGATACAAAGGAGAGGAGAGCACCAAACCAAATGTGCCACCCCATAAAATAGGGGCCAAGAGCAGGACCTCTCCAATTACCACCAATTGGAATCAACCCCAGAGAAAGGATGCAAATCAGCACATCCCCATGTCATCTACTTCCAATCCTCTGAGCAATTCCAGAGGGACACCATGGCCAATGGGATCGAAAACCACCAAGAGTTCAAGAGGAAGTTGCATAACATTCTCAGAGACTCTTCCCATCCTGCTTACAATCTTTTTAGACTGTTGCCTTCCGGCAGAAGTTACAGAACAATTAAAACTAGGACCAAACCTCTTCTGAATAGTTTTTATCCCAGACCTATAATTGCACTCAACAATGAACTAAAGAGCCATCATCAGTGAGCTATTAGACAGCACTACTTGGTCTGTTGTGTGGATGTTTGGGTGGTTTAGGGGCGGGGATTTTTTGG
>JAPKID020007786.1:0-10136 GCA_026931265.2 Tropidonophis doriae
GATCCTATACTTTTCTCAAAAACCTCCAGTGATGGTGCACTCAAAACGTCTGGATTTCACTGATTAATTGTTCTAATTGTCAGGAAATTTCTCCTTATTTCTAGGTTGGTTCCCTCCTTGATTAGTTTCTATCCATTGTTGCTTTCTGTCTTCAGGTGCTTTGTCTTCAGGTTGATCACCCTTTTCTTGGTGGCAGCTCCTTAGAAGAGTGCTGTTGTTACTTGACAGGAATATCCCTCAATGATCAGCATAGTTTTTAATGCTATTATTCATGTTTAAATACATTAATCTTGTGTTTTGGTCCTTGTGTTGAACTCACTGAATTTGGAATTGAACAGTCTTCCTCCAGCGATCATAAACCATATACAATAGGTCTTACCTATTAAAACTAATGGACACATCAATAAATGAATATCATGCAATTTGAATACACTAATAAAAGAAAGATGTGTCTCCAACAAGCAATTTATCACGACTAAGTGTGGCACAGCAAATCCTAAAGCAAATGTTGAAAATGGTTGTTCATTACAAAACGTCAAAAAAGTGCACATGTTCAGAATAATTTCCAGAATCTATTATACGCTTGAACCATTTTGTTTTACTGAACTTGAAGCTAAGTAATTTAGCAGTTTGTGGGAGGTGGGAAAGCAAATTATCTGCACATTTTTTTTGCATATATTCCCATTAATTCTAATTACAACATTCCACATGACATGGTTTGGGGCACACTTTACATTTCTGGTTCTAAAAAAAAAAATGGCACTGCGTGGGAAGTGATGAAGGTCACTTTAGAAGTGTGTACATTTTGTTTCACTTTGCACTGAGACAGGTAGGGTGAATTGTATGTACTTGTTTATTCGCAGTATTCAGATTCTTCCTGTGAGGTAATGCATTACTAGTAGTGTACAACACTACATCCATTCAGCAAAATAGCTGCCAGTTGGTAAATTGAAACTGCATGTGAAGAGAGCCCTTGTAATGAAAAGGACTTCAGATAAAATGATACATAGTTTTCTGTTTCCTGGGATTATAAGATTGTCTTCTGTGGTCCATCACTGCGCATCCACTGAAGCTCTATGGAAAGGTCAGACATTTATTGCAGGAGTGTGCAATCTGCAGCACTTGAGCTGCATAATAGTGCCAGAAATCTTCAGGATTTCAGCCACATTTTGTGGTTTGGAGCTTTAAAAGTTGAAATGGATCATTTGGATACCAATTAAAGTACTGATTTTTCCGGCTAGATTATTGAAGATGTTCCCAGAGACCTCTCCGATCTGTTGGAAATGTAAGGTAGCTCCGGGAACTTATTTCCATACTCAGTGGACTTGCCCTCAAGCAGGAATATATTGGACCAGAATCCAAAATTGGGTTTTTGAAATTACAGGATGTAGAATTAAGTTGATTCCGGAAACGTTCTTATTAGGCATGAAGCCAGATAATTTAAACAAATCTAATTGGTACTTAACTCTCCACATCATTATTGCAGCTAGAATTGCTTTTGCCCAAAAATGGAAATCCAGTGACATTCCATCAGAGACAATGTTAATCGCTAAGATCATGGACTGCGCCGAAGCAGACAAGCTTACCAGCCTATTGAGAGACAAACAAGATTCGCTATTCTATACGTGCTGGGATCGCTGGTACGCTTGGCTACAAAGGAACTCAAAGAAGCGGAATTAGCATTGCTGATTTAGAATCTCTATATGCTTCAATTATACCTCTTCACTTTGTCCTGGTTTCTTTCACTTTTTTGCTTTTCTTATTGGAGACATGTATTACATAAATAAGTGGTAAACGCTAGTTATAGTGCTGTAACTCTAGTTATACTATAATACTCTCTGCAATCACTCTGTATCATTTAATGTCTTATTCTGTATATTTTTGTTGTTTAATGATTCAATTTAAAAAAAATTTTTAAAAAAAGAGTGCCCACAAGAAAACTGGCAGTAGTGCTTGCCAGAACCCACCCCTGTAGAAGACCTCCAAGGTCCCTTCCAACTCTGTTATTCTGTTATGTTTATTTATCCAATTTAGAGATGCCCCATCTCACTCTTGGCTTGATTATTCTTTGTTTTAGTCCTTGACATGAGTCATCCTTAATCTAACTGTGCTACAGATTTCCAGCTACAGCTTGCCTGAATAAAAAAGAAAAATCCTTCTCCAAAAACTTTTAAAATGATGTTGATGTTTCAGTAAAATATTCAGGACTTCAGGGAATCTTTTGGAAAAGAAACAAAGTTCTGAATCAGGAATTTCTTTTAAAAAATATCCATGTTTTTGCTTGTCATATTGATGCATTATTCTCGTGCCCTTTGTCATTGTTCATTTTATTGTTCTATCATTTTACTTATATTCTGTTTATACTTCTTGTTTTTTCTTCCCTTTTAATCATTGTAAGGCACCCAGAGTAACCCAAATAAATTTAACAAATAAATAAAATTGAGGAATACTTTGTTTCTTAGTGAAATGGGTATGGTATTCCACAATATCTCCCTCAAATTTCATTGGTTGCTATTTCTTTGGATTCTAACTGTCCATTGATTGTATCCTAAGGCATACAAATTAAAATGAACTATCTATCAATAAATTATTACAGAAAACAGACAATTTGTAAATATTAAAAAAAGTTTATTGTTTACATACAGTATAAATATATTGAATAAAGTATAATTCTCCTGACATTCCAGTTGCCACAAAACCAAGGTAAAAACAAATAACGTATCATATTTTTGGGACTATAGCACACACTGAAGTATCAGACGCACCAAGATTTTGAAGAGATTTTTTTTAATGTTTTTGCCTTCCTTGGCCCCCAGAAGTACACTGCAGGCCTCCCAAACCCTCTGCCTGTCCATTTTTTTGGGGAAAAAAAGGATGCACAGCACAGGGTTTTGGAAGGCCAAAAATGGCTGTATTCAATGTATAAGACACACCCAGATTTTCACTTTGGGGGAAAAAGGTGTGTTTTATAATCCGAAAAATACAGTATGTACTATTTTAAACAGTGCTAGTGTTGTACAGTTATTTCTGATCTTCATATTCTAGAATGTCAACGTATTTATCATTCTAATACCTACTTTCTAATACATGCATAGTATCTCTTTCCATGTCCACCTAACCTGATTCTTTTGCATTCCAACTTTCACCTGCTGTTTCTAACCACTGATAGAATCTATTCCATGTAGCATAGTATTCGGTATCTCCTTTATCTTTTAGTTTATCCTCTACATCTAGAATTCATATCAATAACAGGGTCATACTTTTTATTCTTGGCACACATACAAAAAACTCCTACCTGATTAGATTTATTAGAACATTTCAGGGTAAACCCAAAGCAATAACAACAAATTATATAACAACACGTAAATGAACCTCATTGAAAGACAACTGCCCACTGTCATAAATTTCTCACTGCCAAAGCTAAACATAAATAATGCAAACTTTCGATGTTATCGCAGCCAAAATCAATCTTATCAACACTCTCTGGTTTATAGAAATATAACAGAACTATACAAAACAATAAAATAGCCCAACTATTATACAAGTGAACTGTTCTTACATAAAACCAATGCAAGTTTGTTTTTTACATTATATTTTTAGCTGATAATTTAATAGGTTGTCCTAAATCCTAACAAATTCTGCATCCCTCTGCAGTGTAACTGGATAGCTATAACCAAATAAATGTCATGACTTTAATTGCTCACTTTAATTATAACTGCAAGTGTGTTTTCTCTAAACTTTATAGTAATAACTGGTAGAGTCTAATACCTGCTACATTTAAAGCAAACCTTTGTGCAAGCCGTACTGCTGTCTTAATATAAGACTAGTCAAGTTCAGACTTCACTTGATAGCAATAACACTTAGATTTATATACTGTTTTACAGTGCTTTACAGCCCTCTCTAAGCAGTTTACAGAGTCAGCATATTGCCCCCAACAATCTGGGTTTTTATTTTACCCACCTTGGAAGGATGGAAGGCTGAGTCAACCTTAAGCCTGGTGAGATTTGAATTGCTGAACTGCTGGCAGTCGGCAGTCAGCCAAAATAAACTGCAGTACTGCATTCTAACCACTGCACCGCTGTGGCTCATAGATAGAAGTTTTCTCTTTTACTATGATAGATCTGATCATTTATAGCAACAGCACTTAGACTTGTATATCATCACCTAGTGCTTTACAGCACTCTCTGGATATATTACAATGTCAGTGTATTCTCTAACAATCTAGCTCCTCATTTTACTGACCTCAGAAGGATAGAAGCCTGAGTCAACCTTGAGCCCCATTGGGATCAAACTCTAGGCTGTGGGCAGAGTTTATGTGCAACACTGCATTGTAACTACTGTGTCACCTGGGTTCTGAATGCTAAAAAAACCTTGTTTGATTGAGGCTTCATTCAGTGGAAATCATTGTTGTCTATGTTTCTTAGTCATCTCATCAAACTGACTCTATTAACTGTAGACAATGAATTATTTGAAGAAAAAGGTCTGAAGTATAAAAAGGAAGATTATTTGGGCAAGTATTTGGTGGAACATAATACTCCATCTACAAAATAATGGCGGCATCAAAGTCAAAGTGTGTGCATGATTACAGTGGAAGGTGACAACTGGTGTGCTGTCTGATCAATGCATGGCAATCTATCTAAAATCAGAGGTGTGTAAAACAGTGTGTCGGAGTGGGGATTTAAAATAGTTGGGATTCTGTAGCCAAAAAAAATACTTTCTCTTGCGAACCAAGGATGTACCTGGTCAGTGGAATTCAGAGTGATGTCACCCAGCAACCACACTGCATGGTTATTGATCTATGTGACAGATTGTTTTGAGAAAATGACAAATATTTATTTTTAATTAAGTGGAAACCACTGAAGTCTTCAGAGATAGTTTTCACCAGATCTGTGCCAATGTGATATATCCAATAAAGCTGTTCTTTGAGGAATCTGCCTGCCTTGGAGTCTTGCTTTCTATGGGTCTATTACTTGGAACCTTGACACAGTGGTTTGCCCAGCTGCTGTATATGATGCTGTGTGCTGGCCAGTGACCAAATGTATGGAGTGCATTTCACATGCCACAGAGATGTGCATGCTTCATTGATCACTAGGTATTTCTCTCCTTGAGCATGTCAGTAATGGCACAGTTTGGAAGCAAATGGACATTGGGCCAATATCAAAGAAAATGTGAGACAACCACCTACATGTTCTGTAAGCAACACCCCATAACATTGGCTGCATCACCTTCCACTTTGATATAGATCAGTGGTTCTCAACCTGTGGGTTGGGACCCCTTTGGGGGTCAGATGACCCTTTCACAGGGGTCGCCTAAGACCATCAGAAAACACATATTTTTGATGATCTTAGGAACCGAGACACCAATGTTATGGTTGGGGGTCACCAAAACATGAGGACCTACAATATATTAAAGAGTCGTGGCATTAGGAAGGTTGAGAACCACTGATATAGTTGGTAAGTGCCCATGTGTAAGGCCAAGGCAAAGGTGGCAAAATACAATAAAAGCAGACATGAAAAAAAATGCCAATTGAACCTGAATGCTGCAATTGATTGCTCAAAAGAATGAGCATTGACCTAAAAAGCATACTCTGAATCTTCAGGATAAAAAAAAAACCTAGGATGGTGATGATTTGGTGTAACATATTTTTTTATTAACTATCTGTACTTCCTTTGGCTAATAATGCATTATGGATTTCTGATTTGGCTTCTGCACTATGTACACAATTGATATTAGCAAAATGTTAACTGGGGGGGGGGGGAAGAGTCAATAAATTGCTAGCCAGAATGGCACCTCAACGAATCACTGGGGTGGGGTGATGAAAAGTTTTAAAAATAACAGAAATTACAAAAAATATATATTTGTGGAGGGGGGAAATCAGCTAATGAGGCTAAAAGTAATCACTGAAGAACACATCAAGGAGTGAGGGAGACAAATTCAACTGGGTAAAACTTCTAAGGGTTTCTGAACTAAATGAGATGAAATAAGCTAAGAGAAATACGTTTTGTGAAATTTCTCAAGGGAAGGGATAACTTACTTCTCCAGGAAGTGAATGACATCTATAGACTGTCATTCTAAATTATACCTAAAACAACCTACGATTCTGTATTTTGCTTATGGGTGAAGGTATTCTAAGAAAACAAAGTATTTTTAAAAGTATGTGTGCCACACTTCCTAGTAATGGGAAACAGCTGAATTATATGTGTTCTGAACAACAGAGGAGAAATGTTTTTTTGTATCTAAACCACAGTGCTTAAATGTTAAAACATAAAAGAATATGGAATTACTCAAAGTAGCCTGTCTGTCTCATTCTGCATCTTTCTGAGAAACATAAGACTAAAAGAAAAGAGAACAGATGGAAAAATAGCATATTAACATATCTCAATGATCCATTAATGCTAACAACTGTCAGAAACCGCTGTTTTTGTCAACAAAGACCAAATGTGGAGCACATAAAGAATAGAAGATTGTGACACATCACATTGAAATTGGAGAGATGGTGTTCCATATGCAGATATACTCTTCTCTTTATTTGATACTCTATCTTTGCATTTTTTTCATTCTTTCTTTCAGAACCATGGAGCAAGGTCTATATTTTTTTCTTTCTATTTTCCAAGAAGGATATTTTGAAACACACTTTCCAAAATTATTTAATTCTATGACAAATCCATTATAATGTATAAACAAAATCTACAATTGGTAGATCTAGAATATGGCAACAGCTTCTACAATTAGAAAAGATGCAGATATGAAATGTCAAATAGGTAAAGCAACCAACAAATGCATTCAGAATAGACTGTCCACCATAAACACTGCTATTGATATCACATTATTTAATGCCACTGTAATATAAATTGCTGTCTATGCCAGTGAGACCTGGAAATCCACAACAAGAATTGTTCAGAAAATCAACATCTTCCAACAATGCTGGCCCAGAAGGATTCTTTGTATCTCATATAGGACCATGTTACAAACAAGAACATGTTATGAAGACGTAATTCCCAAAGATTCTCTGAGATAGTGACAGAATGAAGCATGAGGTCCATATGAGTGAACAATGTCCAGCAGAGGTCACAATCAACTGGATACCACCAGAAGATTAGAGAAAGAGGAAGGCCAAAAAACCCTAAGCACCAAACATTTCAGAAATGGTTGAAAAACATAAATCTTAAATGGAAGGATGTGCAGATGTAGCTGCGGATCACAACTGTGCAGAGGTGGGATTCAGCCAGTTCATACTGATTCAGGAGAACCAGTTGTTAAAATTCTGCCCAGTTTAGCAAACCATCTAATCCCACCAGGAAGGAAGGAGAGAAGGAAGGAAGGAAGGAGTTAATCCAGCTTTAGCTTAGTCTCTTTCAGAATTGCCTGCACAGAAGCATTGTCAATCCTTATCCTTCTGCTATTTATTTATTATTTTGGGGTGCAAATGGGCTTTATTTGTAAATTGCTTCTGAGGAGTCAATGGGATTGCCTCTGCCACCTCAGGTGTGAAATGTTGGCTGTTATGACACAATATATTGCTTTTTAATAAGCTCAGCCTCCAATGTCTTACTTTCTTTGGTGATGGGTGCAGAATGCTTTGCTGGTCTCTCCCCATTCTTTCCTTGGGGGAGGGGGGAAATATGCACCAGGAAACTGAGGGTTGGTTAACCCTTTCATTTCTGGAAGTGTTGCATATAGGCCCAAGGCCTGGGGAGAGTGACCGGGTTGAGTGATGAGTGACATTGAGTTGGCCACGCCTACTTAGTCACATGACCACCCAGACATGCCTACCCAGCCAGTCATTAGGGAAGAGAACTGGTTGTTAAATTATTTCAATCCCACCACTGGAACTGTAAAATATCCTTGTAGCCCAATATGCTTAACACAGTGAAAAAGAAATATCTAAACTATTTATGTAGTTAAATCCTATGACTTTAGTGGAATTTACTGTTGGTGTTACTCTGCAATCTTAAACACACTTATATGGAAATTCCATGAATGGCAGGGAAGCCTAGTTTTTGAACACACACAAATTGAATTGCTTTAATCATAATATTTCAGAGCATGAAATAAAGTTTTATTCAATCCAGTTTTTCCTGCCTAGGGACTTTCTGAGGGTAACATTCATGACATAAAGATCATGGGACTTACAGCAGATATCTTACTTTGTCAGCCGCATACTGTAAAATTGCATGCAAAAGTTTATGCCCTCCTGGTAAAACTCGAAATTTCAGTTAATGCAAAAGTGAACAGAAGTTGACAAAACCTCTAAGTTAAACATAGAATATTTCTGCAAATTGGAATGTGACTATATATACTGGCAATTGACAGTGCTCAATTTTAACCTGTCTTCCCCCCTTTCCAAAGGTGTGAGGACTAATTCTCAGAATTCTCCTGGAGATCAATTTGGCCTTTGGAAGTGATGGTTTTATTCCATTCAAATTCTACCCATTTAAAAGGACATTTTGTTACCTTCAAAAACAAGGAAATAAACCATCAGTCATACACATGCCATGAAGCAGGGGTGAAATCAACTTACCTTCGCTACCGGTTCACAAATGTGAGTGTGCATGCACAAAGTATCAAAAACAGGACGTGATGATGTCCAGGCAGATGAGTGGAGCCTCCTGCCACCACTGCTACCGGTTCGCCCAAACTGGATAGAACCAGCTGAATTGTATCACTTCCATGAATGTGACTACAATTCATTACATTTTAAAATAGGTAGATAACATTAGAAACAGAGATGTTATTCAGCCAATTCTGACCAGATCTGGAGAACCAGTAATGGAAATTTTGAGTAGGTCAGAGAACCAGCAAATAGGCTGCCCCTGCCCCTGTTGCCTCCCAGCTTCCCAGCTGATCTTCTTTCGTTGCCCTGAACAGGAAAACGGAGCTGGAAAGCAGTTAGTGGGATGAGGAGGGAATAGGGATTTTGCAGTCCTTTCCCTGACACACCCACAAAGCCACACTCACACAGCTGGTAGTAAAAAAAAATGAATTCCACCACTGATTAGGAACACCAGAAATGGAAGATCTCCTGTATGCCTATGGAGATGGTTGCTTCATAGATGCTTTTCCCAAAAGCTACTGGACCTCCAAAAAAGGTCCAATTGGCTTTTGAAAGAACACTATTGGGCAAAGATGTCCTAGATTATCATAAATCTGTAGTTTAGGTTCATGCAATCAGGTTTTAGGTTCAATCACTTGCATATACGTAGCAGAAGTTTTTTAAAGAACTAGTTTCATCACCTGATAAGACTGTATTGATCTCTCAATTATTAAAGCTTATGGAAGAAACATTTAGGGCTTTCTACTAGTTTTTATATCCCAACATATATCTTTATGGGATGTGCAATAATATTAATAGTCCCTTAATAGTAATTTTAGGAGAATGGGTATCTTTTCAGTGTGACTCCTTTTTGCCACCTGCTGTGAAACATTTTTGTAGATCTCAACATTTACATTTTTAGGTATTAATTCCCATTGCACTTCCCCAGGAAGAGACAAAAAAAGTTGTACTCTTTCTGACTGCAAACTGCTTCTTTGGATTCTTATTTAAAAACTAAAAAAACACTGGAGCACCTGGGAGAAACTGAGGGTTTTTTAAAAATAGGAAACAAATGGGCAGATCACTAGTGTCATATGACAATGAAGATTGTAATATTTATTTCAAAGAGCCTTTTGAATAGGACAGAATATTTAGGTAAGATTGGGAATTAACTATAAGAATGACAGCTTACTATTAACACATTTTATTTTTAATTAATATCTATTTTTATTTTTGTACCAGTTGTGTTCATTTGATACAATTAATTGACTTAATAAAGATTATATTCTGTTCTGTCCTGTCCTGTCCTGTCCTGCTCCGCTTCACTCCACCTCATTCCACTCCACTCCACTTCACTCTATTCCATTCCATTCTATACACCATTCCATTCCACTCAATTCTATAAACCATTCCACTCTGTTTTCTTTCATTCCAACTAGATTTCATACATGCCCCTAGACTAGCCAACTGTAGGTGCCCACTTCTGCTTTATGCAGATGACGCAGCAATCCTCTCCTTTTCCTGCATAGGTTTGCTTAGGGCCCTTAAAATTCTGTCCAATTATTGCACCGAGAACCAACTGCTCATCAACCATTCCAAGTCT
>JAPKID020007787.1:0-10136 GCA_026931265.2 Tropidonophis doriae
TATTTATTTGTACTTTGTATATTTCTATTGTTGCTCGTTGTTTGTTCGCCGCCCTGGGTCCTTTCGAGGAGAAGGGCAGGATATAAATCAAATAAATAAATAAATAAATAAATAAATAAATAAATAAATAAATTCTAAGTTAACATTATTTTGCAATATGTTTTCTGGAGAAATTTAAGAAAGGGTTTTTTGTTGTTGAGGTGTCAGGAATAGCATCATCTGGTTCATTTGTCTGAATGAATGGAAATGCTTGTCGGTTTATGCTGTGGATTCCAAGTATTTAATTGTTCACCATATTTTACCTTCTGTCAGATTTTTTTGACAGCCATGAAAATGTGAAGTAACAAAAAATGCCTTCCTTATGCTTAATATATTCATGGTATAATGTGTTAAGTGGAATGCTGTCATACGTATTCCTATCAGACTGTGTTTAAGAATGGTTGTGCTGCCATTTTCTACTTACTTTCTCTCCTCTCTTTTTCTATCTTTATAAAGATCATAAAAAGTTGACTATATAAAAATGTGAATATAGCTAATGCAGAAACCCTTCACAGAAGCTAATACATGCAGCCCTGTTTCAAATAGTATCTCGCTATGCCCATATTTAAAAGAGTCTTGTAATTTAAAGTCCCGAATTCAAAGTTTCTAAGCCTCCTTTTCATTGGATCAAGTCTAACTGCCTTCCTAGTAAGCATCCACGAATGACATGCTTACAGATCATGTTCCTTGCCCTCCCACTAGATTGATTATGGGGACAAATGCAGAACAGAGTTTTAAACAGAATGCTGCTCCATGGTATCATTATTTTTTAATACAGATTGCAGGATACACCAGTGTGGCTCTTTGTTCGGTCTGACCTAAGTGTAGTACATAAAATTATCTGCTACAATGTCCTACCTGTCAATGACTACTTCAGCTTCAACCACAACAATACATAAACAGACAATAGATACAAATTTAAGGTAAACCATTCCAAACTCGATTACAGAAAATACAACTTCAGCAACAGAGTGGTCAATGCCTGGAACTACCTGACTGTGATTTCTTCCCCAAACCCCCAAAACTTTAACCTTAGACTGTCGGCTGTCAACCTCACTCCATTCCTAAGAGGTCTATAAAGGGCATGCAAAAGCACATCAATATGCCTACTGTCTCTGTTCTAATGTTCCCTTTTATTCATATCCCTTTCCATGTATTCAAAACCATGTTTATACTTATATATGTTATCTAATACATGCTTGATGAAATAAATAAGTAACATAAAATAAATAAATATTATTTTTCTTTAGAAAGAAGGCAGATACATACATTTGTTGACATTTGCTCCCATGCACAGCATTAATTGTCTTCAAAGGCATAGGCTGTCACATCTCTGTTAGGGGAATTGCCTTCAGCAAAATATCTGCCCTGCTGTAATTAATGATGTAATGAATTCTACTAGCTCTTCTCCCATTTTTTTTCCAACTCTCAGACTTCAGCAATATAAAGGATTCATCGTCTAATTTCTGCACATCAAACCTACATCCCTTTAGAAGCAAGAGGAAAAGCTCATTTATCTTTATTATTAAGTTGGCAGATTTACATGTTTTTGTTACCATTGTCAATGCTGACAACATAACCAATATTCTTGCAGGAAGCCTCTCCTATTTTGTAGGCTGTTCACAGGTTCTGACAGCAAATTGTTGCTCTGAGTCAATATCTGTCTTTCTTAACACATGTAGTTGGGTATGCATTGATTAATCTATAACTACAATTGAAATGTTGAATGCAAACCTCAGCAGGGTTTTCTTTTCTATTTTGGCAATAAGAGCATTTAAAATCATTATTCCTCATCCAATCAAAGACAGAAACTTCCAGATGCCTATCGCTGGCTGCTTGGGTATCAATATTTAGTTGTTCCAAGAAACATACATGATTCATTCAAGAGAATATTATCTTCATTGAGATAGGTGAACTTTAAAGATAAACACTTTCCCAAGTGCACCTAGTCGGTTTTCTGGGTAAATAGGCATTTGAATATTGATTGCTCCAGCCTTTATCTAATAACTTTATTACCATCCTACATTGTGTCTCAGTATCATTTTCTTATTGGATTTATGCAACACTTGGCCAAGTTTGACTCTTGAAAAGGTGAAGCATGGACAGATCAAGTAAATACTTTTGAGAGAATATGAACAGGAAGTTGGTCTGGAGTCAGGTAGCATTGCAATTGAATCAATCATTTAATCATTCAAGCAATCCTAGTGTTGTAGGCAAGATTGGGGATGAAAACATCATTTCTGAATGTCAAAACACTTTCATATTGTTAGCAGGAAAACTAAATAAACAAGTCCATTGGTCACCAGTAGATAATATGAACCCACATTGATAAAAAAAATCTTGGGCCAATTTGAAGTTTATGCCTAATCTATCAATACAAATGGTTAGCCTTCATTAGATGAGGACTTCAAAGAAATGGATCTCGGAATTCTTTTGTGCCTAAAAATCATATTAAGGGATATAGGAGACACGCTAATGATATGGTGAGGTCACAATTGGAGGTAAATTAAAATTTCTTTTTAGCATGTTGCAGTTTTAAAGAAATTGATGATTTAAGCATATTGGAAGATAGGAATACTTATTTTGCTTTAAAAATAATAAGGCAAAATGTGAACCACAAATTGGTGCCTCTAAATTTAAAACATGGTTCTGAAAGTCTTCCCAGGTTGCAGAGAGAGAGAGACTGTAGATCACATGAAAAAAGGGGGCATAGGCATCACACATGATATGAATTTTCTGACTCCAATAATGTGACTTAATTATATGTAGATAGGTGCATAAATATTCAAACACACACACATACACACACACACACAAAGTACAGTAATGAAAAAATAATATTTTTATGGCAAGGTAACCAGGTTTTATTATATTTTCAAGAATACTTTACTTTGTAGGTTTTAAAAAAACTTGCATCTGCTATAGAAAAAAATCTCAGTGTTGATAAATGTGGGACAATTTTTTACATTAGTCTAAAATGTGAAAGTACAAGCAACTTATTTTATCACAACACCTAATGGACTTCACTGCATTATCTTTCCAACACATTAGCTTCCATCCTCAGTGGCATAAGACTGCTTAAAAAGCTGTCAGTGGTTGCCTCTGGCTCTGAACACTGATAGTATCAAATTAGACTTCTTTCACAGTAGAAATTCCAGAGGGAAACATTGTGAAATATTGATGGGGCTAGAGATGGAGGTGTAGTTGTGGGATTGGTACAATAAGAAAGCTTTTCTTTAAAGTTGGAGTTTATATGAACCCAGTCCTATCAACAGTTTAATCTGATGGCTGAGTGAGAATTGAGTAGCACTCTATTATGTTTCTATTACCATTCAGTGAGAGTGTGCAAATCCTTCAAACATGTTGTCTGAGCAGTTGCACAAGCTTGGAGAAAATTGTGACAATTCTTAAAAAACAGGTCTTTCATATGTTCTCCTTTGTATACTGAAGCTATTTAACAATTTGCACCCTGTTATTCAGACTTCAACCAGCATTGTTGTCACTGTATTTAAAATTTTCTCTCGACAACATATTTGAATGATTTTACATATTGAAACTACAATTTAATTGACTGCTATTTATCAACTGGATTGAAGGAAAGAAGATGACCAGCAGCAAGATGAATGGACTCAGCTACATGGGTGATGAAAGATCTGAAAAACCAAGTTAGGGACAGTTCATCATGGAAAAAAATCTATATATGTGGTCACCAAGAGTCATCAACAATTTGATGGCACATAACCAATCAATCTGTTTAGCAATGGACAACATTTCTAGACAGAGATCTCCCCCTAAAATGTTCATTGTATCTAGAGAAAACACTTAAAATATTAAATTTATCATACTTTATTTGCACAAATGTTTATAGAATAGAATAGAATGACAGAGTTGGAAGGGACCTTGGAGGTCATCTAGTCCAAACCACTTATCAGTTAGGAAACCCTATACTATTTCAGACAAATCTCTTCTTAAAAACTTCCAGCAAGTTGGAGCATTCACAACTTCTGAAGGCAAGTTGTTCCACTGATTAATTGTTCTGTCAGGAAATTTCTCCTTACTTATAGACTGGTTGTTCCCTTGATCAGTTTTCAACCATTTTTGTCCTGCCTTCAGGTGCTTTGGAGAGTTTCTTTGTGGTAACCCCTGAGATATTGGAACACTGCTATCATGTCTCCCCAGTTCTTATTTTCATTAAATTATATCCAATTCTAGTCCCCTGATTACCTTTGTTGCCCATCTCTGTCCTCTTTCTAGAGTCTCAACATCTCTTTTACTTCTTAGTGACCAAAATTATATCATTCACTTTCATTTATGTATATCATTCATGTTCGTTTATGGCATTTATATAATGTCATTATGCAAATGACATTTATTTATATCATTTGCATAATGATGTTATTACACAAATGAAGTAAATTCAAGTCAATTAAATTTTATTTTCCTCTCTTTCTGGTTAAATAAATATAGTTTATAATCTGTAGTTTCTATTTTCTTTTAGTAGAAAGGAATCCTAGTTGGTTGGAAGTATCTAAACATACACATACACACACACAAACAAATACACACACACATACACAGAAACATAGCATATGATATTAGTTGAAAGGCCAAGAAGCCGAATATAACCTTTACTAAAGACATATCATTTTCACTGAGAACAACATTGGAACTCAATCATATACCAAATAAAATTGTAATATCACAGTACATACAAGCTATATTGATTCCTAAAGGAGAACATCTTTGAAAACCCATAAGACTTATTTTTTCCCCAAATTTAATGCACCCTGACTGCATATTGGTAGATTGTACCTCCAAGTTGGCAGAGAGTGTGCAACACTAAAATGGTTTGCAAAATAGTATCTATGTCAGAAAACTTAGCTTGCATAGAATTGCTTGTCCATGCCCTGGGCTATAATTGCACTTATGGCTTTTGCTGAATCTCATTGGAATTCATCTTATGATTACTAGAAAAGGCAGACTATAGAATAGATATGACTAAGACTTTTAACTTAGTCTACAGTTTTTTCTTGTGCTGCAAAGCAATATCTGAAAACCTGATCAAAGCCATGATAGGTAACCAAAGTCAATATTTCTTTGGTAAAGACTATGAAACAGGAAAGATTGGAAGAAACAGTAAGGGGAGTAATTGAAGGCACTATTTTTAAAAAGGAAACAAAGAAATATAAATATGTTTGAGTCTGTAGAATCTATTTTTCCTCTTCTGCAAATCATTTAGAAACATGTGAATATGTGAAAGTTTGCTATATGTATATGTTGATGTAAAGGAAGTACACGATGAATTAAACAGTCTTAAGTTATGGATTATTTTGAGAGAATATGGAGTTGAAAATTGGTTACTGAATGTAAAAAAGAAAATATATGAGAATAAAAGGAATGCTAAGCAAGTGGACAACATTGAGCAGGGAGTAAGTCAAGGATGTTTGATGTTTATTTTATTAAATAAAGCATTTATGGCTATGCTTAACTTGATTTTAGATCTGTGTTGACTGGAGATACAAATACATATATATTGTTTACAGGGAATGTGCTATTGGCTGAAAACCTGTAAATTTCATAACAAATGTCAGTTAAATAGTGTGCATCTGCAAGTTAATGTATTAAAGATGAAGAAAAAATATGTGAATGATTGCAAACTATACATAAATGGCAAAAAAGCATGGTGTAAATTTGTACATCTCAGTAAAATGCTAACTAAAGAAGGAGAAATGGATGGAGAAAATGTTAAAAAATCGAAATGCTGGTAGAAAGATAGTGGTTATTACATCTCCTGGAGTGAATGTTTTTTAAAAGAAGCAAAAATTGCTGTGTATAATTAAGTATTTCTGCATATTTGGTAATACAGAAGTTAAAGTTGTCTATATCAGGATGTAATTTAAAGGTAAGTTGAATGCATTGGGAATTGAGAATTGGGTAAAAACATTAATAAATTTAGTAAATTAGTAAATAAGAAAGCAGTTACTATGAGTGGGCCCTGAATAAATATGGATTGTATTTTAAAGTGAGTAACCAGTATCGAGGTGGCTTGTACACATAGAATGAATAAATGAGGTTCAAATCAACTGCAAGTACGTGAAGAAAAAGTAATTGTATCAAGAAGAGGAAGAATAACAAAGTTGGTTATTGGAAGAGTAGCTGAAGAAAGAATGGGAAGTTTAAACAACAACATTTATACAACAAAATTCATTATATGAATTGGTGGGAGAACCAAAAAAAAATGGTTTGCAAGGATAGAACTATATTGGTTGATGTTGATAGAAATTATTTTAACTGCATTTTTTTTCTTATCTCATGTCTTTACATGTCTTTGGCAAACTACCGTATTTCTCATTTCTTTTGTTTTCATAATGTTCCTTACACCAAAGCCTATATAGGGTAGTGGATGAATGCTAAATTTCAACTCAGGTGAATTTCATAAGGAATTTGATGTTTCCTATATAGGTAAAGCATCCAAATAACTCCAAGCAAAGCAAATATAATTTTTAACAATGTTAATGACATTTTAAATTAGCCATATGGCCAGCTTTCACATATCTTGAGGGTGACCCTTAAGGAAAAAGAAGGAAAGCAACAATTTCCCTACATGTCATCCGAGTGATAAGTAACCAACCCAGAATTATATGTCTCTGTATAAAATATGCAGCTGCTTTACAATTTTTGAAAATATTAAATGAACACATTTGTTTATTCACTTCACTATCATCCTACATTCAATAGCATCTAATACATGCGATGCTATGTATTTTTTTTTTTAAAGAAAATAGTTTTGAAGCACTAATCATCCAAAGCAAAACAATACATGATGCAGCAGATGCTGTACTTTACATTAGTCACTGCTCATATTAGAAAAATGATTTATCATAATAGTAAAATGTCAGTAGGTGCTTAAATCATCATATGTGCCATGTAAACTCCTTGGCAACTGTCAATGTTGGAATGTAAACAAGTTGAAATATTAGACTAGTCCAGCATATTACAGTTTGTGCAGCTTTTCCTAACCTTGTTCTTTGCTTTTCAGGGGAAAAACCCCCACAGCATTTATATTGTTGCTTTGTGGGAAATAAGAATTGTAGGTTTGATCTCTGCCCATTTTACAGTTTAGTTAGCAGACTCAATTTCATTCCATGGGCAAAGGCTTCTTCTTGTGCTTCTTTTTATATTAACACTTCTGAGATCAGTTCAGCTAAGCATAGCATGAAAAGCATTCAGCATGAAGTGTGTGCTTATATCCAAATGCAGCTTCTTCAAAAGGTGTGGGAAATGAAGGGAATGTGATATGTGAGCGTCGCAAGGCATGGCATTCTGAATTTGCTTTATGAACCCGAGACAATAAAAAACATACTTCATCTCTAAGGAAAGCAGTAGGCATATAATGGACCATAAAAATAAGTTCAAATAACAACACACTGCATATTTCCACATCTGCATTCATGATCAACACAGTATTGTGACACGGCTTAGAGACGGTTTATACGATATTGTCTTGGCAGAACTGAAAATTTATTTATACTTTTATATTTCTACCATGATAACTTTTTTTAACAAAAATTCTCATGTTCAATATTGCATGGATTTGGACCTTGTTAAGAATATTTATATGTTACTAACTTTCTTCTATCTTCTGAGACTGATGACGTACACTGTTAAAGAAAAGCATTATATGTCCTCTTCATATTAAGAATGTGCAGAGATCACTTGTCCCAATGCTGGATCAGTCTCTGAGTAATTTAATCTAATTTGGTGCCCAGTTCAAAAGGGTTGAGCCTATCTCAGGCACTGTGAATGTGTGAGGGCAGGATTCTGAAAGAACTGTCAATCATGATCCCACAGAATTTTTGGAATCCAACAGTTCATTCAATTTCTCGCATTCTAATGTGCCTCCATAATCTATTGTATCTCAGATTGATTCCTTACTATAAAATAAGCTTGTTTTCCATATCCTATCTCTTGATGTGGTTGGTGGCTGTGCTTCAAATATTGAATCACATACCAGTATTTTCTCTAACAGAGTATTACATACTATATAAAATTGAGCAGATGCTGTCTTATCCCCTATTTTTCATTTGTGTTTTCTTCTCCCATTTATGCCAAATAAAACATTTTAGTTAATTTATTACAGAAATGTGGCTGTCAGTTATAAACTCAGTATTTATGAGTGGATTACTAATAGTCTTTAAATGGGACATTTTTCTTGTGTAGAGATCCCCCCCCCCTTCTTTTTAAACTAAGAAGAAAGATTGTTCATGTGAAAAAGAGAGCTCTTTGTCTCTATATTGGTTGTTATTTTCCTACGGGATTCCTCTTTGGATTGTTTTTAATCCTTTTCAAATATTTAAAATGATAAACATATGATCATAGCATGTGAGGATTGAAAGGGGTCTTGGTAATCACATAGTTCAATTTCCTGCCTGATTCAGGAATGTCTGTGGAGATTCTCAGTCATCCAGGTCGTGATTGTCCCAAAGGTGTTTTTTCAAGAGACAACTAGACTTTCTGGTATTTTGCAATGCTGTAGATGACAGAGTTGATGCTGCTGACAATTGGACTTAATGGAGTTTCCTCTCTCTGGATTTTGGAGAGTCCATATATTCATGGGGTGGCTTCCCCAGGGTAAAGACAGTAATATTGTGGCTTGTCAATGGCGTTGTCCTTCAGTAGGTGTTGCAAGAAATCAATGACCTTTTTCTTGTAACTCCTAGTGGGGTCTCTTGTTGCTGGTGGGAAAGTCTATTTGTCTCTTCAAAAAGCACCTTTGGGACTCATGCAGGAATGTACTATTACAGACTTTCTAGCAGAAGGCCATGTACTTACTGCTTAAATACCTCAAACAAATCAGTGTCCAATGCTTCAAGAGAAAGTTTGTTCCATTATATAACAGATCTTTTTTTTTTTAAAGTTCAATCAAAATTGCATCCTCGTAACTTAAGCTCATTTTCCATGTTCCACATAATATCCCTTCAGGTACTTGAAGATATCTCCTCCACACAGACTTTTTTTTTGCCCACTAAACAAATCCAATGTCTCTAACCCTTTTTCATATGATTTTCCAAGTTCTTTATCCGCTTCACTGCCTTTTTCTAAATATGCTCCAATTTGTCAATGATTTTCCTAAACTCTGGGATTCAGAACAAAATTGTAATATTCCAAGTCTATCCTGTTTAATACAGAATGCAGACCAATAGTGACTTGTCTTCATCTTGAAGCTACACTTTTGTTTATGTAGTCCACTATAGCATTTATTTAGTATAGTCTTTATTGTCATTGCACAAAATAAATACAACGAAATATATTTAGTTATTTCTTGTTGTTGTTTTTTAGCTATATTACACTGTGGCTTCATTTTCCTTTTGTAATATAACATAACTTTCAGACCTCTTTCATATATACTAATGCCCAGAATGCTCCTTCCATTGATACCATGCCTTTGATTTTTTTTTCCAATCCAGATAATTTTCACCATGTTGAAATTCATCTTTCCGTTGTCTGTCCACTTTTTCACTTGGCAAAATTCCCTTGAATTATAAAAATGTTTGCTGTCCCCTTCATCTCTATGCTACCAAAAAAAAAAAAAAAGAAAATTGCATTTTAGAATATTTCATATGAGTCTTTTAAGAATATATTCATCCATTTAGGAGCTAGGGCAGAAGTTTGCAGTACATTATTTTGTTTTAAAATATGGCATTATAAATGTGGTTGCTGACAGAGTAAATTCTAATGAAATGAAATCATAATCAGGATGGGACTACCAAGTTTGGTGATGATACCAAATTGCAGATCATTATCTTCTAGAACAGTCTACGATAATGGCCTATGATAATTGATAATAAGTGATCCTCTAAGCATAATAGTATTTTTTATGTTTTATTTCTGGAGTTTGTCCTATATTATTATCCTATATTATTATCCTATATTATTATTATTATTATTATTATTATTATTATTATTATTGTTGTTGTTGTTGTTGTTGTTATTGTTGTTATTGTTGTTGTCATTGTTGTTGTTGTTGTTGTTATTATTATTATTATTATTATTATTATTATTATTATTATTTCAATTCTAGTAATTGAATAATCATC
>JAPKID020007788.1:0-10136 GCA_026931265.2 Tropidonophis doriae
TTCGGGTCTCTTCCCGTGTAAAGTTAGAGGTGCTTTTGCAACGTTTCGATGGATTCACTTCCATCATCGTCAGGCTTAAATATATATATATGTCAGTTGCCAAGTGTTTGAATTGTAACCACATGACCATGGGGATGCTGCTATGGTTGTAAGTGTGAAAAACTGTCACAAGTCACTTTTTCTAGTGCTGTTATAACTTTAAACAGTTACTAAATGAACAAGACTACTTGTATTTATCAGCACACCTAATTGCAACAATTGCTACTAACATAATGAATATAATCTACCCATAAGTGATGAAAAGTCTTATTCTTGCCTCTAAATTTCATTGTTGCTATTTTTTTTCTAATATGCCACTCAAATAAACTATTTTAATCCACAAATCATTATATTTTAAGTAATTTTCAGGGTTGTGAAGTAGTCAGTTGTGCTGCCAAAAGTAAATAGACAATTGGTTGCCTATTTTTAAGAGAAGCTTGGATCATATAAATAAAAGTAACAAACCTAACTCTGAAGTACATTCAACTCTTTATTTTGTGAGGATACCATTTCCTAAACAAACAAACAAACAAACACAAACAAACCCCAGAAAGATATTACCTATCCCCATATCTTTTGTGCAAAGTTTCTCCAATATCTTGAAGAATGTTGACTTCAAATCAGAGGTGGCATTCAGCAGGTTCTGACCAGTTCTGGAGAACTGGTAGCAGAAATTTTCAGTAGTTTGGAGAACTGGTAAATACCGCCTCTGACTGGCCCCGTACCCATCTATTCTCTGCCTCCCGAGTCCCACCTGATCAGTAGGAAATGGAGATTTTGCAGTTTCCTTTCCCTGGAGTGAGGAGGGAATGGAGATTTTACTTGCCATGCCCACAAAGCCACACCCACAAAGCCATGCCACACCCATAAAGCCATGCCCACAGAAATGGTAGTAAAAATGTTTGAATCCCACCATTGCTTCAACTGGTGGGGTGAAATGTCACCAGTGTAACATCTTCAATTGCAACTCTTGGATAGAGGAAGAAGCAAAACTTCTTGATTTGGTGCCAGCAGCACTACAAATCCTCTCAGAAGATAGAAGTAGATGGAGAGATGGATGAATGTGACACAAAGACCCAAATCTATCAAGAACTTCGGAGCTAGAAAACTAGATTCCAAGTCCTCTCCACAGGTGTTCATGGGTGAAAACATCTGTCATAAGCCTCACAGATTTTAAAAAAATGGGACAGTGGCGTCTATAAAGGGAAATATGCCTGCATCTGCCTCATATCTGCAGAAAGAAAAGCCACAAGAAACTTGGACCCACAAGAGAAGCTAAAAGCAATATGAATACAGGTAGTCTTCGACTTACAACCATCTCTTTAACAACTGTTTAAAATTACAACAGCAGTGAAAAAACATATGATCGGTCTTCACACTTAACAACTGTTGCAGCATCCCCACAGTTCCATCATCAAAATTTGGATGCGTGGCATCCAAATAGTTGCATTATAATAGCTGTGGCATCTTAGGGTCACATACCTTCCATTTGCAACCTTCCTAACAAGCAAAATCAAGGGAGGAAGTTGGATGTACTTAACGACCATGTGACTCACTTGTCACATGCATTGATTCACTTAACGACAGAAGTCATAAAGTTGGGTGCAACTCACCTAACAATCGCTTTACTTAGCAATGGAAATTCTGGTCCAAGTTGTGGTTGTAATAAAACTGTGAGAGGGTTTTGGCATAACCATTACACAGAGAAAATAATTACTTATAACTTTGCCTAATATTGCTATCCTGCTAGCTAGGAATTTTGATATTTGCAATTCTTACACCTCCTCCTTTTGAGCCTCTATAGAGGCAAAGATTTTCATGGAGTGACTGTCATATAAAGAACTTTGGCCACCAAGAAAGAATTAAAACATTTATTGGGCATAAATATATTACATATACACTACAGATAACAGTTTACATACATAGCGTAATATCTGCAAAAATCTATACATTAAAATTGATATGGCAGTTTTAATACAATGCGTATGAAATAGTTAAAATTTACAAGAAAACTTATGATTATTTCTTTCAAAGTTGAAAAGCTTGGAATGTATGTCCTACAAGTGAGGTAAAAAATAAAACAAAAAGAACAAAAACAACCTTTAATTTTTTTTTTTTTTCAATTTAAATTGTGCAAGAATAATGTTCAGAAACATTCAATTTTAGGGCACTTTCCCATGATTAACAGAGAGTACTCATCTATTGTTGCTGACAAAACATGATTAGAAAACTGCAACATTTCAAGTTCATAAAGGACAAAAGGCAGATAATATAAAAATGTTTCTTTTTCTTCTTAAATAACTTCTTAAAATACTTTCCCCATATTGTATTTTTTTTTCTTTACAATTTCTTTACACAAAACTGGGGATAAGGGAAGTTGATTTCACACAGCCGATACTGACTGGGGCTGGGCCAGAAAAGACATACAAGGTAATAGAAAGCATTTTTCTTTCTTTCCATAAATTGTCGCTTATGGAAAATGAAACAGGAATGGGTGGAATGATCTCTTTTACAGAATGGTGGTTGTTAGAAATTAACCTGTATGAGGTCATACACAAAGGAGCTACAAGATAACCAATGATATCTGAGTCAATCTAACTTGGCAATTAAAATCCATTGGCGTGTGTAAGGGGAATTATGCACAAATGAGGGAAATGTGGAAATTATAATAAAAATATGAAACACATCTGATCTTTCTATAGGTCACCTTTCTTCAATCTTGCACAAAAATGACGTTCTTTGTCTAAACACACAAATGGTTGGCTCTGGATTAAGGAAGCAATCCTATGTTCACGAGAGCACTCGAAATTGGGTAAACTTTCTGATTGCTGGAGAGAGTGAAGTCCTTTAAGAGAAATTTACTCTGGGTAGGATCAAAATGATCCTCCCAGGATTGGGGCCTGCCAACCTTGAGACCACAATCAGGGCAGTCTCCATGTTCCTAGCTTTCTCCTTCCTTATTTATTGGCTGAAGATGATACACTACTATCTGGGATGGTTGTCCTGTCCCACCCTGCACAGCTTCAGGAAAGAGAAGCATGGAATGATTAGGAAGGAATGGGACACTCACCTAGCCAGACAGATCAGCCAAATGAAATCTGCTAATCAATGGGGTGATAGATGTCACACCTGATCAACCTCACATTTATTTATCCATTTGATTTATATAGTTGTCCACCTATCTGAAAAACTCTGGGTAGTGAAAAAAAATTACATTAAAACAAAGTCAACTTTAAACTACATTGAGACTCAACAAAAACACAACCTGTTAGACATATGTATCCACAGTGGAGCTCCCAACGAACACCCACTCTCCCTATGCCTTCATCACCTAGTGAAAGGCCAACAGGTCTACAATTTAGCTCAAAAGAGGAAATTATTCTAATCCATCAGCTGCAGAGGTGGGTTGCTCCCAGTTTGGACCGGTTCGGAAGAACCAGTAGTGGTAATTAGGCGTGGGTCGCCGGACCAGTAGTGATGGCTGGCTGGCCACGCCCCCGAATCAGCTTGTCTGATGCTCTCCCTGGCTCGTCTTTGCCACATGTATCCACACAACTGCCTCCTAGTGCCTACACACAGGTAAGCAGCATGGGCTGTTCAGGAAGTCCCAAGGCTTCACAACCACTGCCTCCTAAGTGGGATCGAGCCTTCCTGCCTCCTCGTTGCATGGAGGCAGGAGGTGGCAGTTTCGTTTGCTGCCTGCGCGCTCCGGGACAGGGGGGGGGGGAGCAGCCAAGTAAGCATGCCAAGATCTGCCGGCTGCCCCCAGAGCTCACAGGCAGCGAAGAAAACCACACAGTCTTCTGACCCTCACGCTCTCTTGCGTTCAGCCGGGCGTGGTTTGGGTTGCTGCTTTCTTTGGCCTTTTAAAAAAAGTTTTACAGCGTATTTTATTTCCCATCTCCAATCTGAAACATAAATTTGCCAAGTCACGCCCATTAAAAGACGCCATGCCCACAGAACTGGTAGTAAAAGTTTTTGAAACCCACCCATAATCAGCTGGTGCAATTAACTCCCTCCCTTAAAAATAAGGGAGAGAAAATATTGATCTTGAAACCAAAGGGTTGAGGGCACCAATTTGCTCTGATGGGAATCTCCCTCCATTTCCCGCAGACAGACTTATGTTCAACTCTTCAGCTGACCTCCGGCATTAGCCCCACTGAAATCAGTGGGAAAACTTCCAACTAAAGAGCTCAGCAACCGGTCAACATGACTGACTTTGCTTGCAAACTTTGAGAGCATATGAAGTAAGTACCGCATTTTTCGGAGTACAAGACGCACTGGAGTATAAGATGCACCAAGTTTTTGAAGATGCAAATTTTTAAAAAAGTTTTTGCACTCTGCAGATCTCCCCAAAATGGCCTGTTTTTTTGCAAAAACACGGCTGGTTGTTTTTTTTTTTTTTAAGGGCTTGACTAGCCTTTAGGAGGCGTGTAGAGTGCTCCTCGAGGGGGGGGGGCAAAACAAGCAAAACATGGCCCATTTACCATTCATTTCTGCCCTCCCCAGGCCCCAGGATCACTCTGGAAGTCTCCTAAAAACTATGCACAGCCATTTTGACGAAGGGGGCGAGATTTTGGGAGTAAAAAAAAAAAGCTGTATTCAGTGTAAAAGGCGCACCCAGATTTTCAGCCTCTTTTTTGAGAGAAAAAAGTGTGTCTTATACTCGGAACAATGCGGTAAGGTACTGCTCAAGTCAAAAATGGTAGGGATTGTTATGACAGTGGGCTGATCATCACAAGGCACGGTAAAAGGGACAACAACTGTTTCACAAAGGTGTGGCTTTCTAAATGGATTGCCCCCGATCCAGAAAAATGAAAAGGATTTCAGAACCACGACAACTAACAGGTTTCCAATGACTCCTAGTTCATTGTTCCCGACGACTGAAATTAGATCAAAGCCCAGCTAATGCTATCTACATTCTTTAAAATTTTGCCAGCGTCTTTTTAAAAAATAATTTTATATTTGAAGACAACCAAGTATCATAGAAAAAGGAATAAAGTTGAATTAAACGACAACAACAATACCACATTTGTCAAGGTCAAAACTGGAGCCAGCGGGAAGAGGAGATAAAAAAAGAGAGAGAGAGAGAGAAAATAGCTTAATATCATTTGTTTGCTAGGCAAATATGCATACTAACATTAGGAAAGGAAAAAAAAAAAGAGAACCTTTGTACTAGTTTGCTACATCAAGAGAGGCACACAGAATAATCAGTTTCAAACTATTATTTAAAAAAAAATGCTTATGATTCATTTATTTTTTGGCTACATGTAAACTTTGAAGATGATTGTTTCTAATGTACCGCAGATGGAATGGATGTGCGTCCCCTGCAAGGTTGTTTATTTGTGTGCAGGAAATAATGGGTACATTTATTTTTTCTTCTTCTTTTTTTTTTTGGCAATTCATAAAACACTCCCATTTTTAAACATAAGATATACTATAAGAAGGTTAATACTAGGAATGGTGCTGGGGAATGAACATATTTTACCTAAATTATACTTACATAAAACAAAATAGGAAAAAAAAATAGTATGCTGCTAGGGGGTCAGAGGGGGGAATAAGGGGAGAAATTTAGTACATAAGTACACTTTTTATTTTATTTTTTTTACAATAAATAATGAGATTGCACTTTAATTGGCATTTTAAAGTACTGAATGCAGTATATAGTATAAATAATCCTAAAACAAAAATAATGTTGATTTCCCCATTACTTTGGTTATGGGAATGAATGAGTAATAAAGGACACTGTATCGTAGCAAAGAAAGGAAGGAAAACAGTCCCTACAGATTTTCATTCCGCTAGTCGTTGTTGACTATAGGGGGCGGTGCTCATCTCCGTTTCAAGGCCGCTGAGCCATGCGCTTAGCATGACATCGCAGAGCACCGTTTCCTCCCCACCGAAGTGGTACATATTTATCTACTCGCATTTGTACGCTTTCGAACTGCTAAGTGGGCAGGAGCTACACAACCCTGCTGCGGGATGCTTGGGTCTCAAATATGGACTGTTGGCTTTCCAGCCAAAAAACCCAACATCTTAACCACCGAGCCAACGCGCCGTCCTGTGTCATAGCAAAAGAGAAGAACCCCCCCCCAAAAAAAAGTACAATGCAAGCCAAACCCAAAGAAGATTTTTTTAAAAATATACAGAACTACAAGGGTTCACAAAATCTGAGACACAATTCACGAGAACTCTTCCAATTCCTGCAGAGCTAGCATAGAAACCGATGGATTCGCCTTTTTGATTTTTCCTGCATAGGCTTTTAAGGAAAGGGTGCACATTTTTATTTCAATTGACTTAAAAATTAAATAGAGCTGATATGACGACTCCCCAGTCCCTCCCCATTGTGGTACTTAAAAAAAATAACATTGAAAATCTCGGGGGGCTTTATGAGGCTATGTGGGGAGGAAACGTATCATTGCACATCTCTGTTTGATTGAAGTGAACAGAGTTATGGAGCGATGCTTCACAAGTTGGAACAGCGCAATTTGGGAGAGGTTCCTAGCGGATTGCAGCTCTCTGCATTTCCATGTGTAATTTACTTTACGCCTCCTGCTCAATATCCCTGAGGCACTTAGATGTCATAAAAATAACCCAATGATTCAAAGGGTGGTTTTTTTTCTCAAATCAACAAGAACCACCAAGGGTTTTGATGGACTGAATGAATGTGCCTTGGCAATCGATGTAAAAGCACATGCAACGTCCCATTCAGGAAGGACACTAAGTTTGCAATGGGCCACACCCTACCCTTACGATCTGAACACTAGTTGAATCTAGAGCTGGTGTCAAGACTGCAGCTGCTGCTGAAACCAGTTGGTCCACATCGCCTTCCCTTTTCCCTTTGGCCATGGCCACTACAGGAATCTCCAAAATTTGAGGGCCAGTGAGCATTCCTGGAATTTTGAGTGTGTAATAAAAGGCATTCACACACAGTAGCGGCCAATCGTCCAATTGCCAGAAGATAAAGCCAGCACTGGTATGTAGCCGCCAGCCCATCAATGGAGTTCTGGAGAACTTTCTCAGAGGCGTTGCTGGAAAAATCAATAATGCTTGAGGTTGGTGCTTTGCAACACAGCCCCGTTACGCTTCTTTTGCTTTATTAGGACAGTACGCGTAGTGCGTTGTCATGTGAACTATGGTGTCCCTCCCACCGTCACTTCTGAAGGCAGCAGCTAATGAAGTTGAAGAGGGAAATGAACGGATATTGCATGACATGGTTTGTAATAGGAGATGCCATTAAGAAGAAAGAGGAGGATGAGGACATGGAAGAAATGGCCCCTTTTCATATCAGCTCTAATTACAGTATTTAGCATCTGGGATGCCTGTCTGAGTTTACTACGTTTTTTTTCAAAACTGAAATGCAGATGGACCTTTTTCTTAACAAGGCTGATTGAGCGTTTGCTTATGATAAAAAGGTAATACTCTAATTTAAATAGCAAAGGCAGCAAGCTTTCGCCAGTTATAAACACATAAGATCACAATGAATATAACAAATCTAGTGATTGGATTAAAAAGTAAGTTTATATACAAAGGCAAAGAAACTAGTTAAAAGCAGCTTTTCTTTAAACAAAATAAAAACAGCTGGACATGGGGAATAACTATTGCACAATGCCCTCTTAAAATTACTGCTATAAAATAAAGAAAATGGTAAAAACGGTAATGCTTTTCCATCGATAAAGCTATCTGGCTATCAGATTTGATATACAGGAATTTATAGTGCGCAAACAGCTTGAGTAAAATGTTTACAATTCAAAGAAGACTTTAGGTTGCAAGATAAATTATCGGGATTGAAATGTGCTAAAAATATAGTTGATTACATAATTTAGATTAATTTTTCACCCTCCTCGTATGGGGATAACGCAAAAACAATGCAAAACTGGCGGTATGAGGGTTGAGGAGAAAATAAATGTAGTGAATATCGTATGTGATATTTATAATTAAAAGACTTGTGCAACAAATGCATTGAGGAATGCTTAGCTGCAATGCTATTACATAATGATGGTTAAATCTTACAGATTCAGAAGAGCTTAAAGCGGTTACTCTAATGTAATAAACTTGCAACTTAAAGACTGCAACAAGTTTAGCACTAAGGCAAAAACGTGAAGGCAAACTGGTTACATTTCTACATTCTGAAAATTAAAAATTAAAACGAGTAAGTGAATAAAATCATAGGAGCAGGGAAGAGAACATCCAAATGTTAAAATATATGTTTTGGTCTCTGGCTTGGATATATTAAACCATTTCCTAACCTTGAATGTCCAAAAGGTGCACCTGAATGTCGATTTTTATTTTCTAAATAGGACTGTCATTCCCTCCCCCAATCCCCCCATCACCCTTTTAAAAAAACAACGATAAACCAGAAACAAATGCACTGAAAAAATAAAGAGGACTATCTGAATAAAACATATTGATTATAGTATGAAGCATTAATTAAAACGATACCTCAATTACTTGTGTTGAACTCTCTACTTCATAAACAAATACTGTAGTATAAAAGCAAATAAGATGGAGACGCTTGCAAAGCCAAGGACTAAGAGGGCTGCAAACTGTTCATCAGAAGGCATCATACATTTCGTCTTGGGGTCATCGGTTCTTCCCAGTTCCCCAGTAAGCATGAGCTCACTCCGCTGGAGAATAAAGGCAACAGAAGTGCTGAAAGGTCCATTGAGTTCTTGTGAGGTATCCAAGCATCGGCGGCAAACGCACACGCGGAATCTATAATCTGTGTTCACCTGAAGGCCTGAGATTTGGTACGATGTCTCATCTCCCTTGTACACCTTGAAGGAACAAGAAGCGAGGAAAGAAAACTTAGGTTGCACAAGAAATTATTATGAAGCTTTAAGTCAAACTCTTCAAAAGGGGAAGGAGCTTTGCTTAAAATTGCAGCACACACTGTCTCAACGTTTGTCAAGGGACCTGGAGAGAGAACATCTGGAGAGAAAATCCCAAGGGTGCTTTTTCCAAAAGGCAACTGGATTTTCTTGGTTTTTCCTTCCTCGCTTCTCAACCAAGAAGCTTCTTCAGTTCTGAATTTCATGAAGGAGAAGAAAAGCGTTTTCAAGGAAAGACCAGGGAAGTCCAGTTGCCCTTTGAAAAAGCATCTTTAGGACAACCAAAGATGACCTGGATGACAGAGAAGCTCCATAGACATCTGTAGAAAAAAGCTGACATTTCAGGAAAATTAATTTGATAACTAGAACAGAGTAGTCCTAGTCATGAGAAGTGCTTTATTTATGACCTTCCTAAAAACCAAAAGGTTGGAGCTATTGAGATTTCTTGGGACATGGGAGGCAGGAAGTGAGATGTCCTACTTCCCTGGTCCCCGTGATGACATTTCCTAAGAGAAGGAATACAGAGTGGTGTGAACTATTTGAACTTGTTGGAAAGGTAGCAACAATTGGGAATAAAAGGCTACGTAGTGGTTAAGTATATATAGCTTCCAAATGACCTCTTCAAGGTCAGCCCCATTGCAATATTCCAAACAAGAGGGCATGAATGACTGTCAGAAGAGCCTCCTGTTCCAGAAGAAGTTGTAGGTGGCACTCTACACACCTTACTGTACAACTACTCGATATGAAAAATACACACACTACATATTTCAACATTTCTCCAAATATACCAGCTACACCTGCAGCCTTGCCATTTTTCAGCATTTATTCTTTTCCTTACATTCTTTTTTCCCTTTGACACCAAGCTATATAGAATTTAATTCAATATACCATGATCATTGCCATTTAAGTCTTATCATTTTCACAAAGCTTATCCTTCTAGCATTTGCATCCTAAATCTTGTCATTACTTCTATTTTTAACTTCTCTGCTGCTGGCCCCTTGTTTAGCTTCATGACAAAATGAAGATGTGTGAACTCTAACACTGGAAGGTTTAAAGAAGAGATTGGACAGCCATTTGTCTGAAAATGGTTTACTGCTTGAGCAGGGAGTTGGACTAGAAGACCTCCAAGGTCCCTTCCAACTCTGTTATTTTCACTGTCATCTTTATCATCTTCATTTTCACTTTCCCTCTTTTATTCTTAATTGTTAAGAATCAATTATGCTTGAGACCGCTTCCTGCCGCCGGAGGCGTCGGACGAGTCCTTGACTC
>JAPKID020007789.1:0-10136 GCA_026931265.2 Tropidonophis doriae
GGGGCGCGCGGTCGCCCGCCATGTTCGCCGAGATGAACCGCAGGACCTTGGCGTTCCGGGGGGGAGGCCTGGTCAGCGCCGCCACCGGCGGCCCCACAGCTAACGGCAGCAGCGGGGGTGGCGGCAGCGGCGGCCAGGGCGAGGCCTGGGTCCGTCAGGAAGCCGAGCAGTTGAACGGCCAGGGGGTGGAGGAGGAAGTGGAGCTGGAGACCGTGGAGCTGGAGGTGGCCGAGGTGGAGGCCGCGGACAGCGCCGGAAAAGAGCTCTCGCCGACCCCTCCTTCGGACTCGGCGAGCGCTGCTCCATCAGTCCCTGCCCCGGCCGGCCCCAAGTTCGCCGAGAGGAATCGTCGGACCTTGGCCTTCCGTGGCGGGGGCTTGGTGGCGGCAGCAAACAAGGGCTGCGACGGGGCGGGCTGGTCGCGGCGGCCGTTGAACGGGCGGGGTGGCGGCGGCAGGGAGGAGGAGGAGCTGGAGTTGGAGGGGCTGCTGGAGGGGAAAGAGCTGGTGCAGGACGGGGGGTCGCTGAGCGACAGCAGCGAGGACGAGGAAGACGGCGAGGGGGGCAGCCTGGGTGATGGCAGCGGCGCAGAGGGCGGCAGCTGCAGCAGCAGCAGGCGGTCTGGGGGCGACGAGGCGGAGGTCAACAGCGTAGGCGCGGGGGAGGGGGAGAGTATCCAACACTTTCCGCTGCCAACCCGGACCAAGTCCCTCCTGCAGAAGCTGCACGTCTCCTTCCAGAGCTGCTGGCTTAAGGAGTTCCCGTGGCTACAGTACTGTCAGAAGACGGGACTGGTGTCCTGTGTTTGGTGCACGGCTGCCGTCCCTACCGCCTCCTCTACAGACGGCAGCAGCAGCAGCAACAACAACAACAACAGCAGCGGGGGTCATGACGATCTCTGCAAGGGTACCCGCAATTACAAACGTGCCCTATTTCTCAGGCATCATCTGTCAGCTGAGCATCGCCTCAATGAGCCAATTACTGCTGAGCAGGTAAATTAAATTGGGGCAGGGGGGAAAGGAAGATAAACGTGGTCTACTGGACAGTGGTGGGAGGGGAAAGAAGTCATCTTGCTTGCCCACCTTTCCTCCAGAGCCTTCTTGTCAGCGTGCTTTGTATGAATTACTTTAAAGGGTTTCTAAAGCGTTGACTGAATTTGAGGGCATTTTACATTCTCCTCTTAATAAGGAATTCATTCTGCTCTCTGATTTTAAGGAAACTTAATCCACAATTTTGACTGAAAGTTTAAGGGATATCATGTGTTTTGAAGTTCAATAATTGTTACATTTAATATTTCTTAATGCAGTTACATACATTGATTGTGTACAAGACTAGGTAGGCAGTAGTGTCTAATTGGTTTATATAATGTATGTGAATGTACTCCTTAGATTTGGCACTGTATTATATACCATGTGGTGCAAACTCCTTTTTGCCCATTTAAGTGCTATATTCAAATAGTACAGTAAGGTGTATTCATAATGGGAAAACCTTACAAAAATCTTGAGAGTTCTTGAGAAATACATTATTGCATTATACTCCAAGTAAAATTGTTTTGGAGGGCAAACTTTGTACCTATCTGTAACTCTTCAAAGCTTCAGTGTTTTTCTGGCATTATAGAATCCAGAGAAAAGACAGCTACGAGAAAAGACGGCTACTTTTAAAGAGGTGCAGACAAGATGTTCTGTTCTCACTCTATTTACTCATATATAGAGAGAGAGGGTGAGGGAGAGAGAGAGAGAGAATGATAATTTAACCTGGCACATTATGTACCCCTATTTTGTAATTCTTGATGCTCTCAAATGGGCTGAAATTTGTTATTTTATTAGTAACGCTAAGGTGTTTTTTTAACCTTTTTGTGTCATGTGGATTTTTCTGCTTAGTAAACAGCTAAACTGAACAATACTTCAGAAGAAAAAAAATGACACTAAAGTCAATGATATTTTCTCATCTGAATATATGTATGTTAAACTTACCAAATTTTAGCTATCTTTCCATTTTCCTTGTGATTAAAACCAAGAGTCTGCCTTGGTGCAGTGGTTAAGGTGTTGGATAAAAATGCAAGTTCAAGTCCATTCTCAATTGTGGAAGTTCATGAATGGGCTTTGGACTATCCATTATTTCTCTATCCCATATGGTGATTGTGAGAAAAATAGAAGAGAGTTTCTGTATTCCACTTAGTCTCAATGGAGAAAAGGCAAAATAAAAATATAACAATAATGTGATAAAAGTTGCTGCAGTTGAAAACTGAAAACATTTAGTTTAATAATAAACTTTTGTAGGTAAATAAATTGAGAGTTGAGATTACAGCAAGAAATATGTGAATGTAGACTTTGCATTCTGCATTTGAATATTGAACAACGCGATCATTTTAAATTTATAGCCAGTCAACCATGTACCCAGATATAAATGTGAGCTAGCCTGTATGAGATGTCTTAACCTAATGTTATCCCAAGAAACATCAAAACTTTGTGGATCTGAAGTTGATTTCTTTCTATCAAAACTGAGCATTCTGCCCTAATGGATGCTTGATTTCTTCTAAAGTTGTGTAAATGTTCCATTTAAGTTCCAATATTTTATCTGGTTCTTTTCGCTATTTTCATTGCCCCTTCTTACACTGTGTTATTATTTCTTTTAAGCCATATAGTTTCCAAAATATTTTCAATGGTGAGGGTCCCTTTTGTTTCTGAATATGATGCAGGCATACCTGAGCGAGTGGAAATACTTATTTTAAAATAAAAAAACCCTCTCTCTTAAATTGTGTTTTACCTGCTTAATAACTACATCAGTGTTATATAGTATCTTTAATACATTATACAAAGATTAATTAAAGATACCATATAGGAGAAATCGTGTAAATTAGTGCTGGATTACAATTGCTGTCAATTTTAAGTAGTGTAAACACTATTATTCAGTACTATATTAACATTGTTTGATGTTGGTGACCATTATTTAATAAATACTTTTTTCAATAGGAAATTTGATCAAAACTAATAGTTAAGTAACTTTTCTTTCCAATTTTAAATTTATTCACTTGTTAGCATTAAGTTCTCATGATTCACTGCACTATATTAATACTGCTTCATTCCTTGTCTGCGGCAGCCAACTGCAAGCATATGAATTGCTGCTGTTCTCTCAACATATACCATTTTCTCCAAGACTAATTTGTATCTTAGATGTATGCTATGGGTATTGCTGAGAGGTACTGAAGAAGGATGAGATGATAGCTCAAGTGTTTAGTTCCTTAGAATTGTGTTTCTCAAACTTATAACTTTATGGTGTGTGGACTTCAATTCCCAGTACTCTGGAACTTTTGGGACTTTAAATCCAACAAACTATAAAGTTGCCAGAGAAGACAAGCACTGCCTTAGAAAGATGGGAAGACTGGTGGTGAAGTGTGATTTACTTCAGGATAAGAAGGAAGGCAAGCAATTATCTATTGCCCTGAACTTTGCAAAATATTTCTCAGTGCAATTTAATATACATTTGTTATTGTACTGTACATAGAATCCAAAGAAAAAATTGAATATTTTAGCTAAGTTTATGTTCTGTTTTGCTATATTCCCACATTAATTCATACAATGCCAGATGCAAAAATAGATTGCTGTGAACATGATTGAGGTACAATAAACATGGATTTTTATGGGCTTCAACAGCCAACTGAAAACTTGTGGATTTCCTGGTGAGATACAGTTTTCATTGGTTGTATCCAACTTTTTAACTATTATAGTTAAAAACCTGTTTCTCAAATTACACTTTGTTAAAATTCAAATTGTATATAGAAATTTTGAAACAATATTAGATTATTTTCTGTGCATTGTATATATCCCTTAGCATGTAATACTTCCCTGAATTTCATCAGTGCCTACATTTATATTCAGCAACATTTTTTTAAAAAATTGCAATATAACAGTTGATAAGCAATATTACATTTGATAGTCAGAGTAGCTGTCCTAACTTTCATACTCATAACTGAGACATAAAGGGATTTGTGTTGGAAACAATTTTGAATTATGTAGAAAAGTATCACTGTTAATATACATTTTTTATATAATCTACATTATATTTAGATTGTGTCCCTAAAATATTTTATGATAAAAGGCTGCATGAAAATCCTAAGAAATGCATTTTTCTATAAAGATTAGATTAGTTGTAGATATTTTAGACTGTATGAAATGGTTGAAAATACTTTGGTTTTGTAAAGATTGTATTAATATTGAACAAATTTCAGGAAGATGAGTGTATGGGATATATTTTAAATAGACACAAGAAGATGATCTCATTCTTCAGTTTAAGGTTCCTTAAAATAGATGTAGGATATAAGTCTTCAATCTTAGGGCTTGTATCTGAAAATCAGGTTAAGGATTAGATTGTTAAGCTAATTAAAATCCTTCTTGCATATCAGACATCTTGAAGGAACAGTGTCTTCACTATAAAACTAGGATGTATTTAACCAAATATCAGATAGTAACAAACTTCCCTTCATATTTATGTCATACATGATTATGGAGAAATCTGGAAAATAGCTTCTGGATTATCAGAATTTAAAAAGATGGGTTCATATGGAATGGATAATAATGCCTGATATTCTAACACTTTTTACCAAAAAATGGTATATATAAAATACTGAGATTGAATGAGGTTTTTCATTAATGATAGATATTGAAACTGTATTTTGATATATAGGGTACCAGATAAAATAGTGATTTTCCTGAAGCCTGTATCCTTTACACTGTCTAGAAGTTATGAATTTAGTACCAAAAGATCTTGAAGGTCCCAAATTGAAGATTAGAAAAATATGTTTTAGTTACAAATGCTGGATTTTATTCCTCACTAGGCTATCTGGACGTTTAAATGGAGGATAGCAAAAACAAAAGGGAAACATGATATAGAGTTGTCATAATAAACAGCAGTAGGGAATCAATGAACTGAGACAGCATAACACTGGTAACATTTCTTCCAGAAAATATTTGAAGTAATACATAATATTGAAAATGAACAATGAAAATGTTAAATCTTATTTAACAATAGTTCAACTGAGAGCAGATATTAATTTTAATATTAGGAGGAGGCATTATTAGTATTATTTAGATTTTTAAACCGCCCTTCTCCCTTTCGGGACTCAGGGCGGTATACAGGCAGCGATAAAAATCTATAGTATAAAACATAAAATACATTAAAAATATATTAAATGATTAGCCTGTCCTAAAACCCTACTAAAACCCCTACTAAAAAAATTTAAACTACGCCAGGCTGGCTATACGAAATAAATAGGTCTTCAAGGCCCGACGGAAAAGGCGCAGGTCCGTGGTCGTCTGTAGGTCATTCCAGAGGGCAGGAGCTGCCACAGAGAAGGCTCTCCCCCTAGGCATCGCCAGCCGACATTGCCTGGCCAACGGCACCCTGAGAGGCCCTCTCTGTGGAAGCGAACTGGTCGGTGAGAGGTATTTGGTAGCAGGAGGCGGTCTTGCAGGTAACCAGGTCCCTTGCCTTGGGAGTGTGAGCCAAAAATCAAGGTCACTCATGCTTTGGGCATTATCTAGTTGGGACATGTTCTACATAGAGCAGTCCTTCAAAACCACCTGCAAGCTACAATTGTTTCAGAATGTAGCGTAGTGATGGTTGCCCCTGTGTTTACCCATGCTACACCTCTGTTGCGTAGTTACATTGGTTCCCACTTTCCTTCCAGATGCAATTCAAGATGCTAGTTTAAAGCCTATTTGTGACACAAGGCCAGGTTATCTGCAAGAACTCCTCTCCCTAAGGATACCTATCTGCACTACCTAGCCCAGTGATGGCGAACCTATGGCATGGGTGCCACAGGTGGCACGTGGAACCATTTCTTAGGGCACGCTAGGCGTTGCCCTGTCAGCACTAGGGTGCATGTGTGCCCTGGCCAGCTGATTTACGCCTTCCTTTGAGGCTGTTTTTCGTCCTCTGGAGGCTTCAGGGAAACTCCTGAAGCCTCTGGAGGTGGGGGGGAGGCTGTTTTCACCCTCCCCAGGCTCCTATAAAGTCTCTGGAGCCTGGAGAGGATGAAAAAAGCATGCCAAAAGGAGGTGGGTCATGCACATAGCATTGTGGATGTGGCACACCCATGCACGACCCCCTGCGTTCCCCCCACTTTCGGCACACAAGCCAAAAAAGGTTAGCCATCACTGGTCTATAGTCTACATACCTAGACTACAGCCATGAGTGCCCATTCTTCCAATGACTGGGACTACAGAAATGTATGCCAGTATCATATTAACCATATTTACTATGATAAAAGTTTGGCATAGAAATGTAATAGACAAAATTTCCCTTTAAAAAATGAAATTGGTTGTGATGCTTGACTAAAAGAAAATATTTTTTAGCAGGATTAGAAGATTATGGTTCAATCAGAATAGAAGTGGAAGGGATTGATGTCTTCTAGTCCAACCTTCTGCTCAGACCATTTCAGACAAGTGACAGTCCAATCTCCTCTTTAAAACCTCCAATGATGAAGCACCCATAACTTCTGAAGGCAAGCTGTTCCACTGGTTAATTGTTCTCACTGTTAGGAAGTTTCTCCTTACTTCCATGCTGCTTCTCTTCTTGATTAGTTTCCATTCACTGTTTCTTGTCCTGTTTTATGATCCTTTGGAAAATAAGTTGACCCCTTCCTCTTTGTGGAAATCTCTCAAATACTGGAGTACTGTTATCATGTCATCCCTACTCCTTCTTTTCTTTATATTGGACATACCCAATTCCTGCAACTGTTCTTGCAAACAGGTTTTTGTCTTGGGGCACTTAATCATCTTAGTTACTCTTTTTTGTACTTTTTCCAAAGTCTCAACTCTTTTTTGAAATGTGGTTACCAAAACTGTGTGCAGTATTCCAGGTATGGCCCCACTAAAGGTTTATAAAGCGGTACTAATATTTTACGTGATTTTTATTCTATGCCTCTGTTCATACAACCAAGGATTGTATTAGCTTTTTTTGGCAGTGGCTGAAAACTGCCGGCTCATATTTAAGTGATTGTCCACTAGGACTCCAAGATCCTTCTCACAGTTACCTTTTTTGAGCCTGGTTTCGTCCAATCTGTAGAAATCCTTTGTGTTACTTTTATCATGTGAAGAAAAATCACAATAAATAGAAGCACAATACATTTAGGGATTTCCCTAAAAGTCCACAATCTTATTTAAAGTATACAATCTTATTTAAGGAAGTTTTTGTTTTGAAGGCAGAACGAAATAAGACCATAGGGATGTGGGTTTGTTTGTTGTTGTTTTTTAATGGTCTTCTTTTGCAGAACCATGGGGTTTGATGCACAGATGGGTTGCTTGGTTCGGGCTTTTACACGTGTGTGACACTTCTATGTGCGCAATGCTTTTGTGCACACAATGCTTCTTTGCATGGGCAGAAGTGTCTGGGTGGGTGGGCGGAGCCTTCCACTGCCACTACTACCGGTTCAGCCAATCCAGGCCAAACTGGCAGCAATCCATCTTGGTTTGAAGGGACTTCTAGTCCAATCCCTTGCCTAGGAGATGAGTCTTCAGACCATACCAGACAAATAGTTTCTCTATGTGTAAACTTTTACCCAGTATGGGTTCTTGACCTACCTTTAGGGACTGTGAAGAATAATCTACACCTCAATGACTGCTCTTCAAGGATTAAAAGACTGATATCATCCTCTTCACCTTCGCTTCTTTAGGCTAAATATGTACTGTATAGCTCTCTTAACAGTTAACTGATCTTCTTAAGATTAAGCCGTCAAGTCCCTCATCATATTTTTTGGTTCTTCTCTGCACTCACAGTACCTCATCGCTCTTCATGCATTCTAGCAAGGAAAAGTGAACCTGATCAATGCACCATAAACTGACACTCATTTTCTATGGTCTTAACCCTCTATCTCTGTTCATACAGCCCAAGATTGCACTGGCCTTTTAAGCCACTACAACACACCACTAGTTCATGCTTAATCTGGTCTACCAAAATTATTTAATAAGAATTTTCAAGTAGAAAGGCAGCAATGATAGTACAATATCTTAAATTCAACAAACTTAATTGATTGGAACACATTTATATCATTATGTTTCTTTGCATTTATTATTATATCCATTATACATTTCTTAATAACTATCTTTTTTTAAGTTATCGAGTATTTTGATAACTTAGAGTACACGATCCCATACAATTTGAAAGGTATTAGAATCAAGTGTCATATTTTGGATTTTTTAATAAAGGAAAAATGTTTCCTAGAATTTTTCAACAAAATCACAACTAATCATATTCAACTCTTAATCAAATCAATATCTTCATTTTTTTATTTATTCATTATAACCATTTCCCCATAGTAGCTCCTCTCTTTTATTTTGACAACATTTTTGTGAGAAAAAGTAGGCTAAAAGATAGAAACAAGACTGAGGATGCCTGTTGAATAATATGAAAAACTGAATATTCGAACCTTGATGGGGTTTTTTTTTTTGCTCTAGTCTAAATCACTGACCAATTGATTCTTTACTTGTTCTACAAAGCATAGAGACTATAGGCTAATCAGAAAACTACAGGCTTTTAAACTATTGTCCATTAAAATGACTGTAAAGCTATTGTCAATTAAAAAACTAAAAGATTCATCCTTTAACTGAAGAACTAGAACATTGAAGAACTAGAAATCTAGTACAGTACTATACAGTATCAATAACTTTATTTTAGAGTTTCTAGTGGTAGCTATTGGCCAATCATGTATGAACTTGAAAGCAGCATTAAGAGCCTGGTTAGCACTTGTATAGAACTACCAGCCAAATAAACTAAACTCAGAATTTGTTTTTAAAACCCCAGAGGAAAATAATGACAAACTACTTGTGTATTGTTTAGAGAAAAGTATATGGGACATTATTCCTGGTGTCCATAAAGTCAGGTTTGTTTGTTTGTTAAAAACAATTAGATTAATTGTAAGAAATTGCTACGAGCACAATCCATTTTAGGAATGCATTTGAAAATGGGTAATACAGAAAAATGAGAAAATACAATCAGCATCGTAAATAGGAATAAATGTAGTTGGAGACACAAAGTCTATTGATTTAAAATCTATTGAGTTGGACATTGTGTCCACTTTTAAGTGATGGATATTGTATTTGCATTAATATTAATGTTTCCTTTCTTTTATTAATCAGGGTATAGCAAAAACCCTGAAAATACAGAATCAGAACTTTCATCAGCCACTAGGCCATTTTGAGAAGCATTCAAAATCTGAAGCCAAATTTCATCAGCTTCAGAAAGTTGAACCAACATTGACCCAGAGACCTGACTAATGTCACTTGGGGACTGTCTTACACCAGACACTTTCTGGATTTGTTGGCCATTATGAAAAAGTGCAGCCTTCAGTGATTTGCTAGAAATGCTGAGATGATAACTAAAATAATAGGTACCTCCAGTGGTGGCGGTAAATCTGCCAGATTCTGCATGAAACCCATCGTTTTCATTCAGAAAAACTTTATCAAATCTCAGTGGAGATCCTGGCAGTGGGAAATTTTTCCTTTTCTGAAGACCAGCTGAAAATGCAGTGGGTTCAACTGCTTTGCAGTTCCCCTTTTGCCCCTTTTCTCCTTTTTGACCTCGAAGACCGGGCATTCCTTGGATTCCAGACGAACCTGTTTTTCCTTGTCTTCCTGGATCTCCTTTGAGACCAAGAGGCCCTTGAGATCCCGGTGATCCTGCTAAGCCTTTTGTTCCTTTTCTACCCATAAGACCTCTTTCTCCTTTCTCTCCAGGATTCCCTTTCAATCCAAGGTCACCTTTTGAACCCAATTCGCCATTTTCTCCTTTGTCTCCTTTCAGCCCCCAAAAGCCTCTGGGGCCACGATTCCCAACCTCACCTTTCTCACCTCTTTGACAATTATTAGACCAATCATGTTCTTCTGTCTGAGCACTAAGTAATTTGGAACTGGAATCTCCTCTTTCTGCCATTAGCTCTTGTCCAACGCCTGTCAAATGTCGTAGTTGTCCTTTTCTTCTATCTAGTCTTGCCATATCTAGAAACAAAGAGAACTTTACTTTACTTTATTTGCATTTTTACCCCATACCCATCTCCCCAGAGGAACTCGGGGCGGCGCACAGGGAAATTTAAAAAACAACAACCAATACAATAAATATAATATAAATACCCTATTAAAATA
>JAPKID020007790.1:0-10136 GCA_026931265.2 Tropidonophis doriae
AAAAACTCAGATAGAGGTCAAGGAATAAGTGTGTTCAGGCTGGAACTTGAGTCCGGAGAAGGGAGGGATAGGGTGACTGTAGGCTAATTAATAATGAATGCCAGAGCCCCAGTGTTTGAAATGCAGATGTGATCACTGGAGGCCTGGCCAAGCTGTTTGGAGGAAGCAGACGGGGATGCTATGGGGAATTAAGAGCTCTCATGCCGGCTGGCTCGGAAAAGCAGACCTGGGTGCAAAACAGAACCTCTCCTTTGGATAAGATTCCCCTCAGCTGTTAATTACCTGAACTGACTTTGAAGTCCTTCTCTTTTTATCCTCTGCATGAAAAGAGATTGGTTCAGCTGTGGGATTTGAAAAAATGATCAAATACTTGGGCGGAGGGCGATGAAGGGGGGTGGGGAGAGAGAGAAAGAGTGATGGGTGATGGAGGGGTGGGAGAACCAGAAAGGAGCTTTCAATTGGAAAAGGAAGAATAAGGAAGGAGGAGGACTGAGCCCAGATGCAGGTGGAAGAGGAGAAGCCAGGTGCAGTGTCCTCGACATACGACCAATGACTGTTGCTAAGCAGTGAAGTGAATTTTGCCATATTTTGCAAGCTTTCTTGCCACAGATGTTAAGTGAACCACTGCTATAAAGCCTTCCTAAGACCACACCTGGAATACCGCATCCTTTCATTCTTCAACATAGTGGCTAAATTAGTAGACCAGCGAAATACTATGGACACAATATGCCTAGACTTCAGCAAGGCATTCGACAAAGTAGACCACAACCTACTTCTTGGTAAGCTTGAAAAAAGTGGGATAGATAGCATCACTGCCAGATGGATTCCTAACTGGGTGACAAACCGTACTCAATGAGTACTCCTTAATGGGTCTACCTCTACATGGAGGGAAGTAAGCAGTGAAGCACCACAAGGTTCCATCTTAGGCCCAGTACTCTTCAATAGCTTCATAAATGACCTAAATAAAGGAATAGAAGGGAAACTTACCAAATTTGCAGATGATACTAAGTTGGCAGGAATAGCTAATACCCAGAAGATAGGCTCAAGATCCAGATGGATCTTGACAGATTTGAACACTGGGCCCTATACAACAAAATGAAATTCAGTGTAGAGAAAAGTAAAGTCTTACACTTAGGCAAGAGAAGCCAAAACTGTACATATAGACTGGGTGAAACCAGGCTTAATAGCAGTGACTATTGAGAGGGATCTCAATTTCAATTCAATTCAATTTATTATATTTATATCCTGCCCCATCTCCACAAGGGACTCGGGGCGGCGAGTCTGAGCGTCTTAGTGGACAACCAGTTAAATCTGAGCCAGAAATGTGCAGTGGCAGCTAAAAAAGCCAACACAATCCTAAATTGCATTATCAGAAGGATACAATCAAGGTCAAGTGAGGTACTAATACCAATCTATAAAGCCCTAGTAAGACAACACCTAGAGTAATGCATCCAGTTTTGGTCACCAAACTGTAAAAGAGATGTTGAGACTCTAGAAAAAGTGCAGAGAAGAGCAACCAGGATGAGGAGGAGACTGGAGAAAACATATGAAGAATGGTTGCAGAAACTGAGCATGGCTAGTCTAGTGAAGAGAAGGACCAGGGGAGACAGGATAGCAGTCTTGCAATATTTGAGGGGCTGCCCTAGAGAGGAGGGGGTCAAGCTATTTTCCAAAGCCCCTGAAGGCCAGACAAGGAATAAGGGATGGAAAGTGAACAAGGAGAGATTCAACCTGGAAATATGGAGGAATTTTCTGACAGTGAGAACAATCAACCAAGTTGCCTTCAGAAGTTGTGGGAGCTTCATCACTGGAAACTTTCAAGAAGAGACTGGACTGCCATTTGTCAGAAATGGTGTAGGATCTCCTGCTCGGGTGGGATGTTTTCTCTCTGTTCATATACTAGGACTGTATGTACACCTGTGCTTAACACTTTTATATACCGTACCGTACTAGTTGAGCAATGAAACATCTGCCAGAAAACAACCAAGCTTGGAGCACCAAAGATCTTTCATTTCAACCCTGAGCTACACATATTCTCTTCTATCAAAACTTTCACTGGCCAGAGAGCCGTTCATAATTTTCTTGCAGTCATACTTTTGAGGAGTCTTCTGACAACTAGAAAAAGGCCTCCTCTGACTTTGCAAACACCAGAGATCTACTTTATTACAGACTACCTGGATATCCGTGCTTCGCCACAAAACTATGTGATCATGCTATGCAGGAGAAATCCAGTTCACAATCCGTTGGCTCAGTTTTGGTCAGTGATTGAAACACATAAGGGAATATCGTCCCGCCGCCTTGAGTCCAGAAGCAGTTCCATAGGTGGAAGGGGTAGACATTTTGGTGAGGTACTGACATTTAGTTCTGTAAGGAGCCCCAGACCCCTCCTAAGTGAAGGAGTGGAATGTCTGCCAGTTTGAACTGAGGTAATGGAATTTGAGGCAACTGGCAGTTGCAACAGAGTTTTTTCGGGTGGGGAGGGGGAGTAGAATGTCTAACTCCTTAGTATCAGAGCGTGTTAATGTAAAGCAACTGGAGTTGGAACAGAGTTCTTTTCAGGTGGGGAGGGGGAGTAGAACTTCATAGCATCAGAGTGTATTAATTACTGTAGAAGAAATACTAATGATCTGATGGTCATTTTGAAAAAATCCTTTCTTAGTGAGCATCTAGAAGCCAAGAGGAACATAATTGCCAAATTTCAAGTTTGTAAGCTTTATGGTTCTGGAGATTTTGTGATTCCTGCGTGAGTGTTTTCGCATTTATATATATAGATTTGCTTGTTTAAATTATATCTCACTTTACCTTAAGCAATTGGTTAAAAAGCAGAGACATTCCTGATTGGATCACAAAAGTTGGACTACAGCTCCCATTCTCCTTAGCCAACATGGCAAACAGACGCACCTTTAATTATTTCCTATTGCTAGAGGTTTCCATAAATGCAGTGCTATTTTATGATTAGAAGCTGCCTTCAAGGTAGATTGCAAAATTATACCTTTTATATCCAACAATGGCACATGATTTCTTCAATGATAGCAAGGAGAGAAAAAGATGGGGCATGATCCTTCCTAAAATTAAGCCAGATTTTCTTATTAAGCTCTATTTATACCAGCACAAACGCCACCACCCAAATGTGCAAAAAATTGCGACCAAGGGATTTTCAGAATTTTCCCATGCTAGCAGTGCACAATTATGATCAATCTTAGCCGGAATGTTTGTTGTTTCTGCCTAATCGTTTTTCTTCTCTAGAATTGACCTTAGAAATAGGGGGCAGCAGGACGTTGGGTGAAGCGACCACGAGAAACTTCTCCCCAATCCGATTAAAGAAAACCGCATCTCCCCAAACCTCACTGAGCTACAACTTCCAGTAGCCCTTTACCATTGTCTACAGAGACTGACAGTTGGAGGTCAGAGGTCAGGATGCAGTAGGGAGGGCTGTCCCCAAATGATCCATCAAATAGGGCCAGGTGGCAGGAGACAACAGCAAGTGTCAAACAAATCTAAACATTTTTACCCAATGTCCTTTTTCAAAAATTTAAACAATTTATCCTTGGAATAAGTGAATGACTACAATTTTTTAACATCCAAAAAGGCCACTAAGATAAGATATAAATACATGCACACAAAGTTTCTAAAAAGCAGAGAGATCACCCTGTCAACAAAAGTAAGTATACTCAAGGCTATGGTTTTCCCAGTTGCAATGGATGGCTGTGAAAGATGGACCATAAGAAAGGCTGAGCACCAAAGAATTGTGGCCTTTGAACTCTGGTGCTGGAGAAGACTCCTGCGAGTCCCTTGGACTGCAAGGCAATCGAACTGGTTAGAGGAGATCAACCCTGACTGCTCTTCAGAAGGCCAGATCCTGAAGAGGAAACTCAAAGACTCAAAGGCCACCTAATGAGAAGGAAGGACTCCCTGGAGAAGAGCCCAATGCTGGGAATGATTGAAGAAGGGGATGACAGAGAATGAAGTTGCTGGATGGAGTCACTGAAGCAGCAGGCATGACCTTAAAGGGACTCCAGGGGATGGTAGAGGACAGGAAGGCTTGGAGGAATGTTGTCCATGGGGTCGCGATGGGTCAGGCACGACTTTGTAACTAACAACACGAAGTTTCAATCTATCTAGAATTGCAGTGATGGACAATGAGAGTAAGAGTGAAGCAAAAGAGCATTTTGCCAACTGAGTTCAATCGATTATCCTTAAGACTACAGCTCCCATGAGCCCCAGCTGCTGTGGCCAATGGCCGGAGCTAACGGGAGGTTCAAGGCAAGGCAGCCATTGACAAGATGAGGCTAGATGTCTCCATTCACCATCCAGGTTCTACTGATATTCAGATCAGATAAGTCAAGTGGCCCTTGATTTATGATCACAATCAGGGCCAGAATTTCCATTATTAAGCAAGGTAGTTTTTAAGTGCCCCAGATGTGCACCGCCCTGAGTCCATCTCAATGGAGATAGGCGAGGTATACAAATTGAAATAAATTGAAATTTGAAATTGAAATGTTAAGTGAATCACATGGTCCTTAAGTGAATCTGACTTCCTGCAACCGTTCTTCATATGTTTTAGCCTCCAGTCCCCTAATCATCTTGGTTGCTCTTCTCTGCACTCTTTCTAGAGTCTCCACGTCTTTTCTACATTGTGGCGACCAAAACTGTATGCAGTATAATTAGAAGTTGGACTTTAAAGAAGCAGGACAGGAAGAGTATTGAGAATACTAAATTTTGTTGTTGGAAAAGATAATAGCATAGACAATAAAAAAAAAAAATCCAAACAGATCATTGAACAAGTCAACCTTGAACTCTCACTTGAAGAAGTAAACATATGCACACAATCCACAATCCACTTGAGAATTCCCTGATCAGGCTCCAATTATCCTCCTTCAGACATATTATGTGAAGACCCAGCACTCTCAAGAAGATCATAATGCTGGGAAGAACAGAAGGAAAGAGGAGCCATTAATTTTACCAACCATTCCTTCACAGTAAATAGTATCATTTCCCACCCATCTTCTGTGCATATAATAATCCTACTGTAATAATCGTGTATTGAAGTAATCTTCCCTGGCTTTTTCCATGAATCCATTAGTTCCAAAAGGGAAAAAACAAACAAACCAGACTTCAATTGAATATTGATATCTGTATCAAATGGTTCAGTATGCATCTGAATCCATTTTTTTTAGCTTTGTTCCATGTCCATTGAGCATGATAAAATGTCCCTTCATGTTGTTCATGTTTCCAAGTTCTAGATAACTTCTCTGGTATTATGTACCAGTGATATGTCATTTTATAAAAATTATCTTCACAATTATTACACAATGTTCATTTCAACCCTTTAAACTGCATATTTCCCACTGTATATTGTAGCCAAAATTTTTAGCTCAAATTATCATACATTTTTAATATGTTCTTCCTCTGTTTTAAATTTCAACAAAAGGTTATACATTGTGGTAATTACATGTTCCTCATCAGTACACATTTGTATTTCAAATTCTGTCTTGATTTTCTCCATAATGTAAGTCTTACTTTGCTTCATACTATAAGTATCATTAAAGATTTAAAAGATCTGTTAAAGGACAGATCATCTTGCAGAAAACTTCAGGCATGTAGTTTCTAAGTGTTAATGCCAATTTGATAACAGATTTATAAAACGAGACATCTTACTCTGTCTTTCGTTGGGCCATATAGCTTTCTCCTAAAATAATTATCATATTCCAGAGAGAGTAAGCTGCAGTGTTTGCAAAGGATATATAGTTTTATCAATACTTAAAAAATAGAATGCAAAGCTGCAATAAAACTTATGTACCATTTTATTTTCTGCTGCATTTCACACCCAAGAGAGCTAAAATTCTACTGATTTGTATGCTTTTACGCACTGTTAACCTGCCTGCCCGTAAAACCATCTGTATTGTGAGACTGTGAATATGGCTTTACATTCTGCAATTTTTAATGCACATTTTTAAGTAAGTGAAAAAGTCTAGGCATCAGGATACAACAACTGCTTCCAATATTTCTTTTATTGGACCTATAAAACCAGTATCTTAGAGTTTGCAGTATCTGCAAAAACTCTTAACCTTTAATGGAAATCATGGGAGCAAACATGATAGCTGAGAAAGACTGAAAAGGTGAAGATCTGAGGGTTTTAGAGAGGCAGATAAATGAGCATTATTATTTATGGTTGACATTTTGACATTATTAATTTCTCTTCTGTCTTGCCTGTTTTTGTATCTCATACCATTGAATTGACTGCATATGCTCCTTTGATTAAAAGCAAAACCCAGTTATTTGACACCTGGTTCCAAATACCTGATTATATCATTTGGATAGGTGCAGCAAGTGTATTGTGTAATCTCATACAAAGCTTCTCAGAAGTAAGTCTTGTTGCTTTCATTAAATTTTATTTTAAAGTACATGGAATCACCTTCGGCAAAAGTTTAAACATCTGGCTCTGCCAGTTGGATTGGGCCCCCCAAAAAGAGATTTCACATTGGGGGTGGTTCATAGATTAATAACAAATCCCACTCCCCCCCTTTAACCTTCCCCGTCCCTCTTCATATTTTAGCTAGTATTGCATTTTGTATTTTTGTAGTACTTTATTTATATAGTGTTGTCTTTTTAAAATTGTAAGCCACCCAGAGTTAATCCTGTGGTAAGATGGGTGGCCAATGAATTTAATCAATCAATCCATCCATCAATCAAATATACAAACATATAAAATAAATAAAACTAGTATCCAATTGGGGGCAGGGGCAATATTTTATTTTGATGAACAAATGTCAGACAGTACATTTGATAGATTTTGGTGGAGTTAGGGTGATTATTAGTGCTCAGAAGAATGCTAACTTTGTGGTGTTAGTGTCCAAAAAGTCACTTGATGAATTAAACTGATGCTTGTTGTATAGCACAGACAAGATTCTGGAAGACAAGATCAAGAATCAAGGGAGAGAGTACTGAAGTCGATGAGAAACAGAATGCCAATGGAAAAACAAGTTATAGTATAAATATTGTACAAGAAATCGGCTTACCCAAAGAGCTTAAAATATTTTCCATTATAACTGGGCCTCTTTGGGAGAGTTTTGCAACAGGGTATTCTTCACATACTGAACTAAGATCCAGTTCCACAAATGAAACTACCTACAGTTTACTTTCTATTATTCCGTTCCAGACAGCCTTGTATTACTTCCAGACCAAGTTAATTAGACTTCCTGAAATCAATAGATAAGAAATCGTTAAAAAGTTGCTTCATTAACTTCAATGGAACCCAACTGCTGCTCGTTTAGTTTGGATCAAACCTATAACATTTGAGGGATAATGAGTATGTGGCATGAATATTCATCTCCATGTTGATTCTCATAAAACTATTTTAAGACTGGAGAAGAACTCTGAATAAAGTAATTGCTACAAAATACACATCCTTTGGATATTTCTTAGTGCTTTCCATCACTTTTGAAAGGTAAATATCAAAAATAAATACATCCAATGCATTATCAGGGTAAAAAAAAAATCACTTTTTTTTTTGCAAATACTGTATAAAAGTAAGCCAAATGCTTCAGGCTGCTTTAGTTTGGCATACAAAATATCCTGCTCTATGTTCAAATTTCAAATTTCAAATCCAAGTCTTGGGTCATAGATTGCAGAATAACATTGTGAAACATCAGCACATACATCAGCCTACAAAATAAATATCAATATACTGTAAACTAAAAGTTATGTGCACAACATCATTGAAAAATATTTTAATCACAATGATTAAAAAGTTATTTTATTTAATCAAATCTGCTCATTCTTCAGAATTTGGGAATGATGAGCATAGTGAAAAATGCTGAGCCAGGATCTCAGCCACGAAATGGTAGGCCACGTAAACTGACAGAGCGGGGTCAGCAGAGGCTGGGGCACATAGTGCACCAACATTCTGCAGAGCCAATCGCTACAGACCTCTAAACTTCATGTGGCCTTCAGATTAGCTCAAGAACAGTGTGCAATGGACCGATGTCATATTGAACCCTATGGATTAGGAATGGGATGTCACTTACTGTAAATTCATATGCGAATAAAGGCAGGTGAGTGAATACCTTTGGCAATATAGTGCAGTAGCTTCCTTAACAGGAGGAAATCTGCTTTAAAAGGTGCACATGTTAGGAAAACATGCCTACAAAACATAACATTATTTTTCCATATAGCTTTAAAAAAATGAATTGATTCAATTGCTGGATAACTTTATAATTGGGAAATAGTTCTACATTGGGCTGTTACCACTGCCTTTTGAAAAATGAAGACTGAAGACACAGATAGCAAAGGGGTCCCACTAGTACTTCCAATGCACTGGAGAAACCCTTGGAGCCCCTCCAACACGTATAACTGAACTGTAATTGTTACTGTACAGAAGGGAATACATGAGAAAACATCATACTGGCTGAATTACATAAAATTAATTCACCTTCAATATATCTCTCCCGGTGGTGAAATTCAATTTTTTTTACTACTGGTTCTGTGGGTGTGGCTTGATGGGCGTGGCAGAGGAAGGATACTGCAAAATCCCCATTCCCTCCCCACTCCAGGGGAAGGATACTGCAAAATTCCCATTCCCACCCCACCCTGTCCAGGGGAAGGATACTATAAAATCTCCATTCCCACACCACTCCAGGGGAAGGATACTGCAAAATCTCCATTCCCACACCACTCCAGGGGAAGGACATTGCAAAACCTCCATTCCCACACTACTCCAGAGGAAGGATACTGCAAAATCTCCATTCCCACACCACTCCAGGGGAAGGATACTGCAAAATCTCCATTCCCACATCACTCTGGTGCCAGCCAGAGGTGGAATTTGCCGGTTCTCCAAACTATTCAAAATTTCCACTACTGGCTCTCACCTGCTATTTAAAAAACAAATATGGCATGAACCAAAATGGTGGCCTAGCCTGATATAAATGTAGATAGATATAGGGGGTTACACACTCAGATCACATACATTTTTCATAGAATTATGGAATCATAGAATTGGAAGTAATCTTTAAGTCATCTAACCACTTGCTCAGAGAAAACTCTACTAAAGCATCTCTGACAGATGATCATCCAGATGCTGTTTCGGCAAAGTGGCTGACAGTTGAAATAGTCTGGAAGTTGCTTCTGATGCCTAGTGTGAAACTGCTTCCTTGTAGTTTTGACCCATCGCCTTTAGATCTGCCCCTGGGACAATAGGTAATAAATCCACTCCTTGTCTATGGTGATTCTCAATCATCCAGGTCATGGTTTGTCTCAAAGGTGCTTTTTCAAAAGGCAACTGGACTTTCTTTGTTTTTGCCTTCAAGACATTTTGCTTTTCATCCAAGAGGCTTCATCACATTTTCATTTTTGAAAAATAAAACACCTTTGAGACAAATCCACTCCTTCTTCTGTGTGACAATTTTCCTGATAACTCAAAACTGCTCACCTCTGGGCTCAACCTTTAACTGGAATCTTTAATTTTTTTTCTCATTGATTTCTAATGCCTTTTCCATTCTGATAACCCTCTTCTGAAATTGCTCCAATCTATCATTGGCATTTTGAACTGGACACCAAACTAGACACAAGTACCTAAATAAGCCTGAGCAAGCCAAAAATGAGAATGGATATTTGAGGGAATCTGGACTCCATGTTCCTATTAATATAGCCAAAGGAAACATTCAGATGTGTAGGAACGGTATCATATTATTGGTTCAGATTTAATTTTGGTTGAAAATGAAACCAAGTTGCTTTCACATTTGCCAGATCAGCATTCCTCATCCTATATGATATTCCTACTCAGATTTGGGCCTAACTTTTTGTGTTTTAAATTGTATCCTATTCTTTCCACTGTTCAAGCCCATCTAGGTATTTTTTCATCTTCTCTCTTTTCATACTGTGTAAAGTTGTAGCCATCTCTTTTAGCTTTGTGTCACCTGCAAACTGAATCAGTATTCCTTAACTCACTCATGCAAATTGTTGATAAATATGCCAAATAGTACAGGGGTCATAATTAATCAATCAAATCAATCAAATTTTATTTATACCCCGCCCTTCTCCTAAAAAAGGACCCAGGGCGGTGCACAGGCCATTTAAAAAACAATACATACATATAAATATCCGAATTAAAAAACAATTAAATAAAGATCCCGTGCTAA
>JAPKID020007791.1:0-10136 GCA_026931265.2 Tropidonophis doriae
TATAGGCTGTTCCGATCAACTGACTCTGAGTGGTTCACCAAATTTGCTCTTGGGGTTAAAATAAATAATCTTAATAGTACTTATTACGGCAAAAACAACCAGTCAAAAAATCTCATAACTGTTTCTATCATGTAACAAAACTTTCGGTTCATTTCTATATTCCATGCAGTGCAAAAGAATATATGGACATTAATTGTTGTCTTGAAACTACAATTTTGTTGTTTTGTTTGTCTTAAAACATTAATTTTTCTGTATTTCAGCTAATTTGATTCCAATGTTTCTATTGTTCGATATAGTAGCAAGTACAGTCTTGCAATTAAAGAATTGTAGGTGATGTATGAGAAAATACACATAACGATATATATGCTGATCATTTGACCACATTCAAGTGACTTTGCCAAAGAAAATACTGATTGCACAAACAATATGCTCAGAGAAGCTTTCTCTAAGAAGGAAATGAGGAACATATTCATCTGTCAATTCAGTAACTGATTCATCTACATGTGATGAACAGCTGGCATCAAGCACTTGGAATAGCACTCAAAATGTTCATGCTTTCCTGTCCCTGTTTGGTCATTCAGAAAGTATTATATGGTAATTATGGAGTGATTCTATCTTTGTGTGCATACATACACTCACGTGTATATACCCATATGCCTATGAGTGAATGCTAAAATCACATCAAATCTTATTAGTGTTTGAGGACTGATTTTTCTTTCTTGAACTACTAGGCTATAGTGATCGATTCAGTGTATTGCTCTTGGTTTTGCCCCTCCCAATTACAATCTTATTCTATTGAACTACATTCCTGTTACCTCCAAATGAAGAGATGGTCCTTTTAAATGAGCCCATGGCACATTCCCAACTTAATGAGCAGTCATTTCTTAAATGGAAAAGTTACACTGGAACCCAACTATTCTGTCACATTAACTATGAAATGAAAAGTACCTGTGAACTTTTTTTTTTCTCGTATTATTACAGCTGCTACAATGCAATGGAATTTGAATAAAAGAGCTGTGAGGTGAATAATTATTTGCTTTTGTTGCAGTTCATTAGAGCTGATTTCAATTTTTTCGTTCCAAATAATATTGCAAAATTCATATATCTTCAGTCCTTTTTTTTCCCCTTGATGAAATTTCCTTGCTCTAACACTGGGAATTGAAGGCTTTCTTCTATCCAATTCATTTATTTCCCTAGACGGTTCATTATAGGAGTCAGGTAGGATTTTTGACTTCATATGAAATTGGTATTACAGGATTCCTGTTCCCAAAGGCTTTCTATTTTTGCCACTGCTCTTTTCTCTCAAAATCCTTTTTTTCCCCTCCACCCCCATTGATAAGGGCCATCTTATATTGAAATACTTTAAAAAAAATATCCTTCTTGCCTGCTTTCATCTTTCTTTCTCTCATTACAGTTTTAATTCTTCTCTGGTGCAACAGGGATCTGCCCTAATCTGATTCTTGCCTTACCTGGATTCTCTGAGCATCAAAACAAGATCAAGCAACAATCATATTGCCAACTTTTCTTTCATCATTCCCAGAACTAGGATATAAAAGTCCTTTGGAGGTCATTGATTTGCTGGTGCATATCAGTATGAAGGCAGAGAGGTTAAATCTATTTTTCTTCCGGATAATAATTTATAATATCAGAAACAAATCACTAAGAAGAGTTGCAAGATTGTTTTTAATATCCCATTGTTCTGGGTACCTGACAGAGCATTGAAAATCAAGATAGTCTGTTATTTTCAGGCCCAGTTAGTTTTCTCCTAATTTTTATCAACTTTTTAAAAAACAATTTGGCCTATCATGAGCCTTGAGCCAAACTTCAAAAGAAATCCAATTATTTATTAGGCGCAACATGTCAGCACATACCCAAGTGAAGCCAGTTCTGACCCCATGTAATTTACGGCCCAATTATGACCCTGTTTCCCCCACTCCTCCCAGGGTGTGCCATAAATCACATTCTTCAATGAAGGAGTTTCACGGATTAAAGATTACTTCCCCCTCTGACTGCTGTGGCTAACATGGGATACATCCTTGAGCGAGATAAGTCCGGAATGTTCATCTATCTATTGCTGCCGTGCCATTTCATTGGTTTCCCATCCCCCCTTTCCTATGGCAACTTGAGAGCAGGCCAGATATGCTTTGTGAGTTCACAGTTTTACAACCTAAGCAAGATGTCTGGCTGAAAGGCAAGTACAGAAATGTTTAGACTGGAATTTCGTCAGTACTTGATTGAACTGTGTTCCATGGGGCCTTCATATTGCAGTTATAGATCCTGTTCTATCCAGAATGAAGTCATGTGTATAATTCCAGAATAACCATGATGGCTAATTCATCTCAATGGCAAACTTCTCAAAGGCGAACACCACTTACTACCAACTAAAATATTCTGTGGAATTATTTTATGATTCCTCTTCAATGGAGTACCTTTGGAGAAAAGAAAATGTTGGGAGAAACCAGGATAAGAGGTGATGAATTTACAAGGGGAAGTCCATTCTTCATCAGTATCTAATGTCAAAAAGGAATGGTCTTTATGGTCAAACAATTTCTTGATTAAAATCATCATTTGAGCTATAATATCCATATTTTGTTTTCACTTCTGCATTAATAAAAAGCAAGCAATTATCTGAACTACCTTTAAAGTCAAATTAAATTTCATTTAAAATGCCTTAAGCAGGCCTACTGGAACATTAAGACTAACTATATTTGTGACATGAACTTTCATATACAAGACATTATAGTAGTTTATCTGTTTCTCGACAGTAATAACAGTAAGCAAGTAAAAATATATCAGTATAAGACTTTCATATGTTTCATTTGATTGCTGTCCTTTATGGTTCCAACACCTATTTTTCAACATGTTCTCGGTGCCTTTACAAAGCATGTTGAGTATTTGGAAAAAAAATGCTGCCCAAACAAAGCATGTCAGTGAATAAGCTGTCCCGCCCCACATACATAAAGATGATACTGTTCTAAGAGAAATCACTTGATGTACTAATTTCAATGAGATAACAGACCCGCACGATTTGATTGGCTTAGTATAATCATGGGAAATACTCAAACTGGGGCAGTTTTAAAAGTGGTATTTGGTCAAATGAAGGCCAAGTGAGGTAGTAATGTAGAAAAATCATCCCTAAATTTTGCAGTTTTCCCCTTTTTTGATATATCAGTGCTATGGCATAACAGGAAGCAACATCAGCTGCTGTTATTAAGCATGCATGAATGAACGGGGCATACATATATACTCATATTAATTATACCCTCTGGAGAAAATTTCAGTTTGGAAACACTGTGCCAGAAAAATAATAAACCCTTCTCCCTGCTTTATTTCTCTGATAACATGAACAGGCCTCTGTGCATATTTTAAGTAGAAAAATACCTGGAGATGTAATAATATACTTGCCATAATATGCCTAATATTACTCCTGTGTAAAAGAGAAATAGTTCATCACTAAATCACTAAATAATTATCATTTGATGAAGAACAAAACATGAGATACTTTTTAAAGTGATTCTTTTACCTGGCAATCATATTTCCTATGAATTTTCTATTTCCTATAACAAATGATTCCTTATGTATGTTTGTGGCTATGTATAAGAGAATATTTTGAGCACATTTTGTGTTTGTTTATTTTTTTTATATCTGTGTTCTAGGAAGAATCATTGCTATAGTCATGGCAATATTGCTGCCATGTTCCCTTCCCTCTGGACTGTGACATGTTAAATAAACTATGTTTAAATTTCATGTGAGGACATTGAAATGTTTTCAGATTCCCATTTTCTTAAAATAATCCTTGATATGGTCAATTCAACTAAAGGCCTTTCTATAATCAACAACACATATACAGTGTTACCTTGATATTCATCGTTAATTGTTTCCAGGAGGTACAATGAGTACCAAACAAATAGTGTAGGAGTTACAAAGCAGCTGAAACCGACAAGTTTTAGTTTGTGCATTGAATACAAAACAAACCATGAGTACTAGGCAAAATTTTGCTGTCAAAATACATTGATTGCCAAATTCATTGAGTTTCAATGAATTAAGTATCAAGATACCACTGTACTGACTTGGTATTCTGTAGCTCTTAGTTACTTGGTTGTACATCAGCAATAACATATCTTTTTTCTAGATCTTTTTTAAAACCTGCTTGGATATCTGTATCTTCCTTTCCAGAGATTAAATTAAACTCTAATCTGAATTAGATTGCTAATTTGTGAAAGTAAGAATATTATGCAATATATTATTGCACACGCTGTTTAGACTTGTTTCTGGGTATCTCTATGTAGACTGGTCTCTTCCCAACTATATCATTGTCCAGATTTGCTATCATAGTTTCAGTAAATATTTTACTGATTTTTCTGTCACTTGCTATATCTGCAGATATATTATGAACTCCTCTAACCTCCCAATCTGGTACCTTTTGATATCCTTTGGTGTACTAATTTGAGGTTGGTACTTTCTTCTGAGTTGGACATATTTTAAAATATTTTCTTTATTTTTCTGTGTCTGTTTCCATCTTCAGTATCTTTAGATGTGTCACTGTAGTTCTCTTTTGGATCTCTTCTAAAAGTTCTCTGGAATTCTTTGTTAAATGCCTTCTTTAGATGCTTGTCTTTTTGGCTGGGAGTTCTCTTCTTTGTAATTTGCACAATATGTTCTGCCATCCAGTTTTCCTTCTTCTGTTTCTTCATCTTTGGCAGTCTCTTCTCACATTTACCCTTAACAAGGGCTTTGATTCCATTCTACCTAATTGAGTATTCTACTTCTTTATGCCAATACTTTACTCAGTTTGATTTCTGGGAACTCTGAATGAAGATGTCCTTGTATATCAACATTATTTTGTAAGTTTCAATACTAGGTTAGGAATGACAAAATTAACACATTAACAACAACAAAAAAGCTATTCTTCTGCTTTATTTCTGTTTCCTAGGCCATGTAGTTCAACTATATTTTCCTCCTTAGTATTTTGAACTTTGACATTCTACTTTCGGTACAAACAGCACATGTTTCTTGCATGTTCTGTCAGTTTCAGATTGAACTTAACTATAAAATTTGTCATCATCTTCTTCTGCATTGGTGGTTAGAGCACTAACTTGGATAATCATCATATTAAACCATTGTCCATGAAGTCTAATTGATATTATTCGGTCACATCATTATACCCAGCTGTGTTTGCTATGACCTTCCGGACTCTGCAAGCAATGCCATCCCTTCATTGTTTTTCAAGTCCTGAGTAGCAGACAGTTTAATTTTATGTCTGAAAGTGTCTAATTCTAATCCTTTTCAATCATTTGGTGTCTAAGATAACTGTATGTAATTAATTAATTAGTTTTCATTATGTTGTCTTTCTCCTTGCTTTTACTTTTACATTTTATGTTCATCTGTAGATTTGCCTTTGCAGCTTTTATATATATTTTCCCTGAAGTAAAAATCAGAAACCAGACATTCTCCAAAATTTTCAGCTAGTCATAACATAAGACTATTGCTAAAGGATCCCCAGATATCTCAGTAGCATGTTGAGTTCTATTTGGACAGAAGGGCCTATTATCTAGTGCTTTATTATCAATCATTTTAAAATGCTATACAGGAAGTTTATTGGTAAATTACAGAAATGGTTTATTATTGCCTTCTCCTTGCAATGTGAATTGATGCCTTTACCATTTTCAAGAAAGTATAGGAGATGTGGCAGATCCTGGGGGTGGAGTTAAAAAAGGGATCAGCATAGAATCCTAATGTAGCCACCAGTGAATCCCATTGACCCTTATGTAATTCCAAGCAGATGCTTACCATTAAATGAGAAGAATTTTGAGCATAGGCATGAGAAACAATAAATCAGTCTAATTGGACTTTATGTGTCGACCTGATCTTCTGCATCTGTCAGAAAGTTATCATCTGCCTCCAGTAGCTTCCTATATCACTGCTGTCCTACATAGGATCATGCTTGCTTATGTTGGAGAGCTGGGATGACCTTCATGGCTTGGGTGATCCTTTATGAAGTATATACTCCTGGACTTCTTTACTCTTTCTCCAATAACAAGATAAACAGCCGTATAATCTGTTTAAATAAACAGATAGATATCAAGATATACTGGGTTTGGGCCAGTGGTGGGATACACCGGTACTCCCTGGTACGGGTGTACCAGTGCCTGCTGGGACCACCAGGTACCATTCTAGTATGGTACTTCTGGTATGGTACTCTGGAGGGCCTGCCCGCTCTCCTTACCTGTATTTGAGGGGCTTTTGCACCCACGCATGGAGTGTATGGCACCTGCACGATGCTCCGCCGAACAGCTGGTGCATTGTGGGTGGTAAGTATGTGGTGGACATCAGGCCCCGTTGCAGCATACTGGTTGCAATGGGATCCAGAATCCACCACTAGTTTGGACATTACACTAAATTGTATAACTATAGTACAATGAATAAATCACGATTGAATGGTTTCACAGAATTTGCTATGTGGATGCAAGAACTGAGAGGAAGAGAAAATCAGCTAGCTAAGGTAAAAAGAATACTCAATAGTGTGGAGATGACAGTGTTAAACAGTATCCAAGTGATTGGACAATTAACTATTAACAGTTCCTCCAGCAATTTCCAAGAGGTATTCAGTGTAGCAGATTAGCTATTTTTCCCTGTGTCTCTATCTGCATACCTACCCAAGTGACTGTAATTAATCTTAATATAAACCCAAAGAACCATGGCATAGATTAACAGCCTGAGTGTATTTAAAATATAGTCACAATATATCACCCCGTGCCTTCATTTCCTAAAATAAAAAGAACCGTATCATTTGGCCCCAATCTTTATCTGTCAACATACTGTTTTTAAAAGTAACCATTCAATCTAGCTTGTTGAAATTCAGCTTTCTCGTCCTTGATTCTTCCACTTGTCAACTCACATTATAAAGATTAAAAAAAGACAAACTCTTAAAGATGTTATCCTTGATTAAACATCAGCAGCAGGCAAATTCTTCACACAGCATTTCAGTGTCAACAGGATTAATAATAGATAATTGCAATATTAAGCGATAGGATTTAAAACAATTATTTGCTCACAGTCCAAATAAAAATGGGTAACAACACAGACATCCCACAAACAGTGGAGTTAAAGACATTCAACAAGCTCTGGGTTCAAGAGGGAACTTGAGCTTTTGGAGTAGATGTATCTGTATAGCTTATACTTGCTGGATAACAGAACAACAAGGACATAACATTGTTCATTTTTAATGATATTCCATAAATCTGGTTCCATAAAAGATTTCTGAACTGCTGTCCCTATAAAATAGGTTTCAAACATAATGCAATGTTGCTTCATATAAAAAATACCAAATTTTCTAAACTGTTTTAAGAACTTTGTGTAGGCATTACCTAGGGTTTTGTTTTTTTATAACTATATTTGTGGGAAAGCTGATGGAGCCATCTAGCTATAAAAATCAGCATCATGCCATCTGTTATTTTGGACATAAACCTCACACAGGGTAAACATATGCCACAGAAGGCAAGAGTGCTCTCCATATAAAATTGGCAGATACAAATTGTTAAGCCAACACAGTAATATTTTTCTTACGTAAAATTATTGAAATTATGGGAATCTGTCTGTTTTGGTCAACACTGAATCTAAGAACAAGGACTTATCTTGTAAATGGCTAATGGTATTAAAAAGGGGTGAGTTAATGTATTTAAATATTCAAGATTGTATAGGAAAAAGAATACAATTGTAACAGTGGCCAAATGAATAGAGGAGGATTATCCTAAATTCTTCTCTTATTTCTACTAACACCCTTCTTTATTTCCATTCGACTTTGTTTCATTTGGCTCATTATTGCTACTTATTTGGCCTTTCCTTATTAATTTCTGTTGACTCACCAATTCATGTTGGATTAATATTGGAGGAACTTGATTCTTCTGTTTATGCTCCTTTACTCATGGTGATCCATGCTCAAAATGACACAAAATAAGGAGGGAGATCAAAAACACTTATTTTATAAGCAAACTATTTCTATTTTATTTTCCAAACAACATAGCTTTGGAAAATTAAAAATTTAAAAAATCGTCTGACTATCTACTACCTTTTTCAGCTATAAAGGAAAAACAAGGACAATTATTTTATGCAATTAAGCAACTATACAATCACATGTTTGCTTAAGCAGGATTTTCAATTGTCTGGAAGAATTCAAAGAGGAAGATAATTAGCACATTTCAAAATTCTTCATTAACAGTTACAAAAAATAACTAAACTATTCACATTGATATTATAATCAAAACGTCACATGAATATATACTTAAAAGTAAACAATTCCAATTACATATTAAGTTTGGAACTACAAATAAATAAACACAATGGTAGCAAAAATATATTTTATCCAAAGTAAATATCAATTGATATAACATGCCTTTAACAACATCCTAGCCCCGTGATGGCAAACCTATGGCACGCATGCCACAGATGGCACATGAAGCCATTTCTTAGGGCACATGAGGCACTGCCCTGTCAGCTTCAGTGCACTTGTGCATATTGTCCAGCTGATTTTGGCCTTCATTTTTGGCTGTTTTTCACCCTCAGAGGCTTCTCTGAAGCCTCCGGAGGGAGAAAAAGCAACCTAAGTGCAAACCGGAAGTTCAGGAACAGACTTCCACTTTGCATGTTAGGTGAAAAACGCCTCAACATGCAAACTGGAAGTCGGAAAATGAGTCATTTCTGGCCCTTCCCAGGTTCCTAGAAAGCCGTGCATGCATGCACAGGACAGCAGGGGGGATTCACAGATGCATTCGCAGGAGGCACAGCATATTAAGTTATGGCAGTGGGCACACAAGCATGTGTAATAGTGCATATGCTCGTTGTCCTACCCTGTATTGTATTGAATTATAGGCACCTTGAATTGGAAGGGCAACATTTTGTAATTAGTCACAGAACAGTTGGAAATGAGGCAAAGGCAAGAACCAACAGAAATCACAGCTGTATGGGCTCTATATAAATATAATTGGTGAACTTTGAAGTTCAAGAGTTATTAAGTCTTCATTTTCTTTCAGCCTAATATACCTTGGAGAAAATTATAGTGACAAAATAATTGTTTATAGGAAGGAAGGAAAGAAGGAAGCAAGGAAGGAGCGAGGGAGGCAGGGAAGGAAGGAACGAAGGAAGGCCACTCAAGAGAGTGGCCCATCCTGTAAAGTATATATTTAAAAAAATTCCTCCCTGCCTGACTTCCAGCTTTTACTGAGCAAGAAGAGGAATGAAATAAGGAAGTTTCTTACAGAGTCATAAAATATAAGCAGCCCCATGTGATAGAATTAAAATTGCAAATAATATTTAGAAGTAGAAATACCTACAATTAAACAACTGCCTCACTCTGTGATTAAATTTAACTCATGAGGAATGTTATTGTACTTGAGCCAATTGGAGTTCTACCCGTAGACTTAGGGACTTGTATTATTTGCCCTTAGGTTCTCTAGTTTAAAAGATCTCAAATAATAAATCAATAGTTTGTAATTAAAAAAACAATGCACCTTTGCTACTGTTAACATGACAGGAATAAAAGAGAAGATAGCATGGTTAACTGAATATGTATTGTTCTTGCCAAAATATCTTGACAGTATTTTAAACTACTGACTTATTGATGACAAAATAATATCTTCCAAAAGAGTATTAATGTATTCAGTCATCATTGAAAAATATACAATGTAGTAATCTAATGTTTTTGTGCATAATTTGGAAATATTTCACACTCAAAGCCAGAAATGTGCTTTCATCTCTATATATTTTGCATTCAAAATATCTAATACTGAGTAAAGGGACCACTTATTTTATTGGACTGCAAAGACATTTTCTGTTATTATTAAAAAGAAACAATCAAGGAGATAAAATATACTTTACTTACGAGATTGTTATGTAAAACATAATAATAATTGTTATGTAGAAAAGAACAATATGAGCCTTGCTAACTACTCAGTGGGCAATTATGGACAGAATAGACCACTGATAGTCAACCTGGTCCCTACCGCCCACTAGTGGGCGTTCAGCTTTCATGTGGACAGCATGGGTTTTGTCTGATTTATTTATTTTATTTATTTATTTAGTCGAATTTCTAAACCGCCCCCTCTCCCCGAAGGGACTCGGGGCGGTGCACAGGCAATGCA
>JAPKID020007792.1:0-10135 GCA_026931265.2 Tropidonophis doriae
ACTGGGGGGGGGGGGGGGTAGCTCTCCTTAACCCGCTTTTCCCCATTGATGTCTCGGGGATTTGGGGTCCAGATCAGCAAACTCTGGCTCCAGGGCTTCCTCAGGGCTAGCTTCTTCTCCCCATCATTCAGCGGATGGAGGTACGACCGTCCACTTCTTTGGCCTTGCCTGTGCCCTTGCCTCAACCTACCTTGGGGGCAGCCAACGTCCAAGACATCATTGCTGCCGCCATTTCTCAAGGGATTACCGCAGGCCTGCAACACAAGGTTGCTGTGACCCAGCCCGCTCCTGCTGCCATTTCAGTCCCCCCTTCAGCGGCACCGGCAGCACTTCCTGCGGAGGAACCAGAAGAGGAGGATGACCTCGACAGTTCTTTCAGCACGGAGGAGGGCGAGATCAGAGAGGGAGGCCTCTCTGAGGATGAAGGACGGCCACCTGAGAAGAAGGCTTCTTCGGGCCTGTTCCCTTCAGCCCTTTTTCCGTCCTTACTGTAGAAGGCCAAGACGGCTTCGAAGTTCACCCCTGCTGCTGCCTCCACGACTTCTGCTCCACGTCAGGCGCTGGTTTCGGCTGAGACCTTGTTCAATGATGACACTTTGCCTTCTGAGACCATCCCAATGCCAAAGATCTTCATGGATTTGGTCCAGCGCCAATGGGGCATGCCCATTTCTGGGCTGGCCCCTTCGGCTACGGATAAGAAGTTCTTCAATGTGGCCAACAAGATGGCCCAGTTTCTGTCAATCCCTACCGTGGATGCGCCTGTCATCTCCCTCTACACTTCAGCGAATATGCCAGGGGCCCCTGAGGACATCCTGAAGCCGGAAGAGGAGAAAGCTGACCTCACGCTTCAATGTCGCGCCACCCCGAGTCCCTTCGGGGAGATGGAAGCGGGGTATAAATCTAATAAATTTGAATTTGAATGTGGTCATCAGGCTGTGGCGTGGGCGATTCGGGCCTCCACGACGGCTTCCTTCTTTACCAGCCTTTGCCTTCTCTGGCTTCAAGATTTGCAACAGCGCATGCCAATTGCTGATTTCAGAGCTCATCAGGACATTGCCAAGCTGGTGGCTGCGGTCCAATTCACTTCTGATGCCACTTTGGCCTCCGCCAGATTTGCCTCCAGGGCCATGGCTCCATCTGTGGCCTCTCGGAGGCTTTTGTGGCTTAGGCAGTGGCAGGCGGATGCACGCCATAAGTGGCATTTGGCTTCCGCTCCATTCAAGGGCAACTCCCTCTTCGGGGATGCATTGGATCCCTTTTTGATAAAAAATAAGGATAAGTGGAAGGTTTTACCCACGACCCCTAAGAAAGGTTTTCACCGTTCAGCGCCTTACCCCAGACATCTTTCCTTTCGTGGGCAGGATTCCGGTTCGTCCTTTCATTCCCTTGATTATGGTTTGTCCTTTTGGGGGGGCGGACTATGGATCCCAGGGGTTTCGTCACCAAGGAGGTTACTTCCCCAGGAATAGGGGTCAGTTCGACCGTTATCAGAAGGGCAAGCAGTCCAAGCGTTCCTTTCGGGAGGGAGGAAACCGTTCCTACCATCAAAACTAGTTCTTCGGCTGTTCTGTATTCTATTGGGGGCAGGTTAGTCCAGTTTACAGACCAGTGGGATAGGACCACTTCCGACGTTTGGGTTAGGTCCACTGTTAGACATGGTTTGTTGTTAGAGTTTTTCTCACCTCCCCCGCTCTGTTTTCGAACATGCCCGGTTTCTTCCAACTCAGCACGGCGCCGCCTTATGCAGGAGGCTATTCAGCATTTGCTTGAGATCCAAGCCATAGAATCCGTGCCCCTCGACCAACAGGGCCAGGTTGCTGTGACCCAGGCCGTTCTACTCCATTATTTTTGTGATTCCCAAGGTCTCGGGGGGTTGGAGAACCATTTTGGATTTAAAGAAATTAAACAGGTTTATTCGTTACAAGCGTTTTAAGATGCATTCTTTGCAATCCATTTTGTTGGGAATTCGACATGGGGACTTCCTCACCTCCATTGATCTGACGGAGGCCTACCTCCACATTCCAATCGCTTCCCAGCATAGGCAGTTCCTCTGTTTCTCCTACCTGGGACACCACTTTCAATATACCGCCCTTCCCTTTGGGCTCTCCTCCGTGCCCAGGGTTTTCAAGTGTTGGCGGCTCTGTTGGCCAGTTTGCTGGAGGTTCCCATCCGACTGAAAGCCTATTTAGATGATATTCTCGTTCAGTCCTCTTCATCAGGCAGGGCGTGCAGGGACCTGGCCTCCACCATACAGGCCTTGCAGGCCCACGGGTTTTCCATTAATGTCCCTAAGAGCCATTTCCACCCCACCACCAAATTGGTGCATCTGGTGGCTTTGATCGACACAGTGGGAGGCAGGGTGTTCCTTTCTCAAGATCGCATGGATTCTCTCCGAACCCTAGTGTGTCTGGTCATGGGGGATTCCAGCCCTTCCTTGGCTTCCCTTTCTAAGCTTCTGGGAACCACAGTTTCCTGCATTGGGATTGTGCCTTGGTCTTGGTTACATTCCAGGGAGCTCCAATGGTTTCTCTTGCCGTTTCAGAAGCGGCTCTTGAGTTGCTCCCTGGCCAGGGTTCACCTTCCCATAGAGGTTTCCCTTTCCCTTCACTGGTGGATGTCCCAGGCAATCACCAAGGGTCGGCTTTTCAAGGAACAGGACTTGCTGATGGTCACCATGGACGCCAGCCTGTTTGGTTGGGGGACCCACTGTCAGGGACAGGTGGTGCAAGGCCGGTGGGACCCTTCGGACCTGTCTCAGAGCATCAATTGGCTGGAGCTGCGGGTGATCCACCTGGCCCTCCGCCACTTCCTTCCTTTGCTTCAGGGGAGGCATGTCCTGGTGCTTACAGACAATATGTTGGCGAAGGCGCATGTGAACCGCCAGGGGGGCACCAGGTCTCACTCCCTCATGGTCGAGGCCAGACTCTTGGGCCTCTGGGCTGAGCGGCATCTCCCTCCTTGACAGCAGAGCACATTTCGGGGGTGTCGAATGTGCAAGCGGATTGGCTCAGCTGCGAGGTGGTGGACAATGCAGAGTGGCCCCTGTGCCCTCGATATTCCAGGACATAGTGGATCGTTTCGGCTTGCTGGTGGTCGACCTCTTTGCCACTCCTTCCAATGCTCAACTTCCGAGGTTCTTCTCCTGCTTCCCATCGAGGGGGTCAGAGGGCGTGGATGTTCTGCGGTGCAGCTGGCCCTCCGGCCTTCTTTATGCCTTTCCTCCGTTTCCTCTTCTTCCCCGGGTCATCCACAAGGTCGTGGCGGAGAAGGTGGAGGTCATCCTCCTGGCCCCTTATTGGCCCCACAGGACTTGGTCCGCAGACTTGCGGGGTCTGTTGGAGGATTCCCAGGGATTGGATCTCCCTCACCCAGGGGTCTCTGGAGCATCCAGATCCGCAGTGGTTCCAGCTGACCACCTGGCGCTTGAGCGGAGCATCCTGAGGCAGGACAACTACTCCTCCAGGGTCATACAGACGATCCAGGCCTCCAGGCGAACCTCCACGAACCGCATCTACGATTCCACCTGGCGGTCCTTCTGTCGTTGGTGCTCCGGTAAGTCCGTTCACCCTCCCGGGGCTACTATTCCACAGGTCCTTGACTTTCTGCAGATGGGGCTGGGTAAAGGATTGGCTTTCCACACTATCCGATGGCAGCTGGCGGCCATCTCGTCGATCCTGACCTGCGGGGGCTCCCCCTCTTTGTCGCAGATGTCGCAATTCCTGAAAGGGGCTTTGAACCTGGCTCCGCCGGTGGTTCACCGGTATCCCTCCTGGGATCTTCCCAAGGTTTTGGACTCCCTCATTGGCCCCCCCTTTGAGCTGTTGAGGGAGGTTTCGCTGACCTTGAAGGTTGCCTTTCTAATTGCCATTACCTCAGCTCGCAGGATTTCCGAGCTCCAGGCCCTTTTCGTCAAGGAGGAACTCTGCATGTTCCATCAGGACAGGGTGGTTTTGAGATTGGACCCCTCCTTCATCCCGAAGGTGTGTTCCTGCTTCCACCGCTCCCAAGAATTGGTGCTTCCAAATTTCTGACCGGATCCCTGTCATCCATTGGAGCGTAGATGGCACACCTTGGATGTTAGGAGGGCCCTTAAGATCTATATCAAATGCACGAGGCCTTTTCGAGCTTCGGAGTCTTTATTTGTGTCCTTCCAACCGGCTTTTCAGAGAAGGAAGGTTTCCTCTGCGATCATCTGATGTTGGCTCTGTGCGTGCATTGCCATGGCGTACCAGGCATGCTCCTCGGTGGTTCCGGGACATTTGACAGCTCACTCCACCAGAAGTGCGGCTACTTCGGCGGCCTGGGTGGCCCAGGCTTCCCTCCAGGAGATTTGCAGAGCGGCCACTTGGGCTTCCCCTTCGCCCTTCATCAGTCATTACAAGTTAGATGCATTTGCCTCTGCGGATGCGGCCTTTGGCCGGAGGGTCCTTCAGTCAGTTGTTCACACTGAGAGGTCTGACCAGTTGTAATTCCCACCCAGGGACACCTCCAGCTTTGGTACGTTCCAGTCTAGATGCTGCCTTCCCCACTATGGAAAAAGAGTGTTGTTCTTACCTGAGACACATCTTTTCATAGTGGGAAGGCAGCACCTAGCCCCACCCCGGGGGTTGTTTTGTGCATTTCTGTTCGTACTTTCCTTAGTTGCCTGATTGTTCCTGTGTTTTTGCTACGTGACTGTACCTCTCAGCTGATCATAGCATTCTCCTTCGATCTGGACCTGGACTGACCTTCTACTTACCTTATCCTATCAAGACGCTTCGAGTCTGGGTTTCTTCGTCGAAACTGGGCATGCCCAGTGACGTGGGCGGGGCTTAAACTTTGCCCAGATTCAGCCCTCCAATGAGAGCAGAGGAGTCTACCCAGTCTAGATGCTGCCTTCCCACTATGAAAAGATGCGTCTCAGGTAAAAACCAACACTCTTTTCAGCTGATGAGAGACTATAATTAGACTAAAAAAAGAAGCCAGAACTTATTGTATCCTCTCCGTCACATTTCTCGCTTCGTAGTAAATAGAAGAGGGATGCAATGGCTCCGTGGCTAAGATGCTGAACTTGTCAGTCAGAAAGGTTGGCAGTTGGGTGGTTTGAATCCCTAGTGCCCCGTAACAAAGTGAGCTCCCATTGCTTGTCCTGGCTTCTGCCAACCTAGCAGTTCGAAAACCCATAAAAATGCAAGTAGAAAAATAGGAACCACCTTTGGTGGGAAGGTAACTGCGTTCCTTACGCCTTCAGCATTTAGTCATGCTGGCCACATGACCATGGAGATGTCTTCAGAGAAAACTGGCTCTTTGCCTAGGAAATGGAGATGAGCATCGCCCCCTAGAGACAAGAACGACTAGCACATATGTGAGGAGAACTTTTACCTTTATCTTAGTAAATAGAAATTTTGATTTCCTTGTTTGGAAAGTACACCTAATTAGACCCCATTTTTTCCTCTCTTCCACACATTGATGATGTCCTAACTAATCTACATGTCAGGAGAAAAGGGGAAATTAAAGGGTCTGAAGGAAGAAAGGAAGGAACATCCACAACTTCTGAACGCAAGCTATTCCGTTGGGTGATTGCTCTCACCATTAGGACATTTCTTCTTAGTTCTAGGTTGCTTCTCTCCTTGGTTAGTTTCTACACATTGCTATCTTATATAGAACCACAATAGGAACATTAAAAAAAACCTGACATTTAATTTATGAAGGTCTTCCTTTGGAGCATTTTTGATTCCAAAATAGCCATAATAATGATTTATCATTTTACTACTCTATTCGACCTTAAATTTCCCAAATCTTAGCTCCAACTCTGAATATTTCTCTTGCTTGCTCTCAAATTACTCTTCAATATTTTTTCACATGAAAATTCTGTTTTCCTCTCTGACTTTATGCAAGAGTGAATTAGCAGAAATGGTGCCCAGCTGTGCTGATTGTTTTGAGCTCAAAATAAACTTCCTTTGAACAGACAGGGTGGAACATCTGCCACTTTGATGGAAAAATAAAATATGTATCGAATCTCAATGTCTACTCTGGTTAGCAGGGGAAATTGGTTCTAATACAAGAGTTCCCAGTCCTAACTGAAAGTACGTCTGTGTGTATGGCTGTCTGTCTACCTACCTACTCACCTACCTACCTATTTACCTATCATCTGTCTGTATTACTCCTTCTCTCCTCCCCCCCCTTTGCTGTTTTGCTCTGTTGCTTTCTCTTCCATAGACTTGTATTTATTCCTCTTACATGGGGAATAGATAAGAAAATTCTCTTCTACAGAAAACCAGTATGTGAGATGGAATGGTTCAATTTAACAAATAGATTTTGGAATCAAAGGATGTATTATTATTGTTTTGGTAAAAGTATAAATTAGTTCTTTGACTGGTCCACACAATTTTGCCACCAGTTACTCAAAGTTCTCTCTTCATATTGTGAATGAATATGCCCCCCCTTCTGTCACCCTTCAAAAAAAGTGATTACTTGAGAAAGGACAAAAGAAGTCATCCGTTGGGATTGCCATGACTTGTTGACCTTGTAATATTCAAGCTTGAATCAGTTGCTTCATCATGCATAAAGTGTTCTGACCCTTCCAGAAATGTTCTTAGGTTGGAAGAGTCTTTTTTTTTTTTTTTTGCTCAAGGAATATTTTTTCTGAAGTTGAAAGAGTTGCTTGAGTCTCAGAAAACTTTGGGAATGTTGAGATGGTATCTGCATGCTTTCAGCTGTTTCAGCATAATCCTAGACTTCTGTCTTGTCTTTCCCCCCATTTTATTGCTCCAGAGAATTGTAGCTGAACATTAAGCTGCCTGCCTGCCTGCAGGCTGCTTGACTAGATGCAGGCTTGGACAAGCCATGTGGATAACTTACTTGCAGAGTTTCTCTTTCCCAATAGTCTTGTGGAGTCAGCAAATAAGAGGGCTCAGGAAGGCCATGTTAACTTGCTAGCTCAGCTGTCTCCCTGGCCTTTGGAAAGTGAGAATGGCCTTTGTTAAAAAAAGATAGAAGAAGAATTGACTTGGTACGATCTGTTATCTCATCCCAGAGACTTCCCTCTCTTCCTGTGCCTTCAACTACCAGATGGAGTCCTTATTCTCCTTCTTTTTTTTTTTTTAGCTAATCCAATGTTTCCTTTTTTAATGTCACCATTTCCTTTTATAACTCCCACGCGATGCAGGAAACCTGGCCTGTCTTCCTTCCTTCCCACATATTTCCAATTAGCAAGCTTCATTCTCCTTTGGATAGAATTAGAATATTTTTTATTGGCCAAGTGTGATTAGGCACACAAAGAATTTGTCTTCATTGCAGAAGCTCCCGGTATACATACAGGCAACAAAATAATATACTGTAAGATACTAATAGGAGAAGGTAATAGAAAAGATGAGAAGGATAATAGTAATACAGCCCTATTACTTGCTTCTGTTCTTGCTTCACTTCTCTGGCTTCACTTCTCTTGCTTGTTTCCGTACAGCTGAGTAGCCTTTCTGAAATTGGTTGCCCAGAATATTCCATCCTCTAGCTTTGTATAATCTTTTTAAAATGGTGAGTTTTATTTCGGTTTCTGACCTAGGCTTCCCAAAAGCACGAAGCCGACTCCTCGTCCCGATAAAAGCCCTTTTATTTAGATTAAAGTGAATTCCTCTCTAGCAAAGTCCCATCCAACAGTCTTTCAAGAGATTTCACAATTACAGACCTTGATCAGGCTTGGAGAGTTGCCAGGTTGATATCTTTCAAATGTCACTCTGTAGCAGACAATATTTGGCAAGAAGTCAGGAACAGATCTTCACTCTAATGAATTGAACTAATTGTTTCCTGAAAACTCCATTCCCCTTTCGCTCTTCTTTGTTCCCTATGGGAGGGGCCATTCACCGTCTACCTTACTCCCGAGTGGCCCCTTGTTCCTTAGCTGTTCCCTTCATCTGCCAGCTCTGTGCATGTGCACACTAGGAACAAGCTCCATCTGTTCTTCTGCCTCACTGATGTCTGACTCTGAAGGTAGCTGATAACTGTCAGATGGCTCTGGCCCCCTCTCTACCTCTGACTCAGAGCCCTCATCAGAGCCTTCCCCAGACTCCAAGACTGGCCCATGTTCCTCCCCAACCTCACTATCTGAGTCTGCTGTCAAATCCGCTGGTGGGCCACAACAATTTCCATCCTTTCCCCCAGTATGGATATTGGTCATTTGTCACCACTGTTGGAAATGCAGAGGTTTGAGCCAAGTTATCCAGCATACAGTGATTGCATTATCTATAGTGGACAACTCACATCCAGTGTGGATCTTGTCGGTGCAAATTTGGTAAGGCGTGATCTTTATGTCCCCCAACAACATGGATCATAGACCTAAAACATTTACAGAGAAATCACATGGAGAAGCTTTTATACACGAATAATGCCCCTGGTGTTTGCTGACTGTTGTCTTATCAGTTGCACAACATAATAATATCCACGGTATGTTTTTCTTTTTTCTTTTTAGTTAGCTGGTGTTGCCTTTCTTGGAGCTGGTCTTTGGGCATGGAGTGAAAAGGTAAGCCAATGAATTCCTTTTAACCACCATAGGATCTAAACCCATGATGGTGAACCTATGGCAGAGCCCTCACTGCGGACACACAAGCTGTCGCCCCAGCCTAGTCCCACTGTGCATGTGCGTGTGTGTGCACCTCCTGCTGGCCATCTGATTTTCAGGTCTCTGCTTCACATGCCCGGGGGTGGAGGGAGAACGGGTGTGTGTGGTGTTTTTTGGTCCCAGGAGCCTGCAGAGAGGCCTATTTGGCCCAAAATGTGGTGGGGGTGTCGTGGGCACATCTGTGTGTGTATGTGTGTGTATGGGTCATGCATTCACCCTCGGGGTGGGATGCGTGGGGTGTGTGTTGCACGTGCATTACATTATTAGTGTAGGTGTGCGCATGGGAGCTGTTGCGCGTGTGCACACTTTTGGCATGTGATGACAAAAAGGTTAGCCATCACTGATCTAGACTCTTCCCAGCACAGAAATCTGACACATCTATCTTTAGAGAGGCAGATTAGAAAGACTAGTAAATAAAAGAATGTGTGACAAAATGTGTGCTGATTTTATTCATTGGTGTGAAATCAGTTCTTCGTTCAGGAATGAAAAGTTTAGTTTTAACCCTTTAAATGTATCAAAATGAAATCCAGCTAAGTTCAGGAGTACCTACTCTTAAGGGTTTTTCTAGGAGTAAATTTCATTAAACATGACTAGGCCTACCTCTGAGTAAACTGAAGTAGCTTGTGTTTTCAAGCCAATGTTCTTTGCATACAGAATATAACTTCTTACTTCAGTTATTCCACTCTCTATTAAATCCAGAAGTGTGTTTTTTATGCCAATTTGTGTCCTTCATTGAATTACTGTATTCACAAAGGATGCCAGTTGTAATGTTGATCTGAGGCCAATAAAATGTATATGAAAGTGCCTTGGCTGAAGTACTTTGTAGGCACTGAAGATAGTTTTTGAAAAATGTTTTCAAAATCATCCGTTTGACAAAATAGGTAGGTATTTCAGCACCTCTAGAGTGCCAAAGAGCCATTACTTTATACTGAAGTCCAAAGGAACCATATCCACTGCTTTTTCCTGATCCATTAATTTAATCACTTCATCAAAAAGGCAATACAAGTTTGGCATAAACAATGGAACAGTTTGATTTCTGGAGTTGTCGCAGAATTCCATGTTTGTTCAGGTTCAACTCTGCAATTTGCATTTCCCTTTTGATTTGTCAACATTTTCCTCTGTTTGTATAGCTGATACCATTATTTAAACAAACAAACAAACAGCAACAACAATGGCAACCAAAAAACAACCAGTTACCAAGAGTATGTCCTTTATGACTAACATTCCTACAAAGCAGTTAGAACGATTTCTAGTGTCTTTGTCTTTCATCTGGATGCTGCAATATACTTGTTTCCAAAGTTTGTTTATGTTAGCAAGCAATAAATAATTTCTGAATGTTATCTGGAGGATGTGCAGGCCAATATAGAGTGAACAGTTTGGTTCATCAGAGGGCTAGACACCAACTTCTCTAAAGATACCTTATTTTTCAGAGTATAAGATGCACCAAGATTTTGAAGAGGCAAATTAAAAAAAAGTTTTTTGCACTCTGCAGACCTCTCCAAAATGGCCCGTTTTTCGCAAAAACGGGCCCATTTTTTTTTC
>JAPKID020007793.1:0-10135 GCA_026931265.2 Tropidonophis doriae
GTGTATGTATGTATGTATGTATGTATGTATGTATGTATGTATGTATTTATTTATTTATTTATCAGCTCAAAAACCTAACACACATGTAAAAAAAGGACACAACGAAAGTAATAGCTTTCTGTCTAGATTGTCTCTGGTGATGAGCCGAAAGGAAGAAAAGGAAAGCAGTATGCTTCCTCCCTTAATTGGGGCTTACCAGGGTGTTGTGACACATGTATGTATGTATGTTTTATTTAAAATTCGTAGGGTCAACCAGTTGACATAACCTTACATCACATCCAACATTTTCTGAATAGACTTCGCTTCTTTTGGATGTGTTCAAACTCTTTGGAGCAAACGTGCAATGGGGGAAGGAAAGGAAGATGGAAGAAAAAGCATCTTTTCAGCTGAACAAATTCATGTTGTAAAATGTAAACATTTGTTTTGTATTTTGTAGGAAGTATAAGAAAGAAATCAATCATTTACAGGACGAAGGAAAAGATGAGGATGAATTCGTGAAGAATATAGATGCTACTGCTAACTACAAAGCTCTGCTTATGGTAAGAAACTACTGTATAATACTAGAGCTCTGATAATGAACCTATCGCACACATGTCGCAGATGGCATGCAGAGCCTTCACTGTGGGCAGCCAGCTGTCACCCCAGCCCAGCTCCACTGTGTATGTGCGCATGCCTCCCGTTGGCTAGCTGGTCTTTGGGTCTCTCCCTATGCTCTGTTTTGGGCCTGGAAGGCCTCCTGCACCAACCTGGAAGCAAAAAATGGATGGGGAGGGGAGCGCATACATGGGATGGGGTTGGTGAGTTATGTGCTCATGTGTGGACATTACATGCGCATGCATGGAGGTGAGGCACACACTGGGGGTTGCACATGCATACGCAGGGAACGCGGGAATGTGCGTCACACACACATTGCATTATGGGTGCAGGGGCGCGCACACGCTTTTGGCACATGACAACACATGTCCTAGAGGTATACCTGGAATTTGAACAACCTCTAAAATTATAACTTTCCCAGTTGGTAAATTATAGTGTGATTCACTTTAGGACTATGCTGAAGTCATTGGTTGATAATCTTCAAATGTATCCCACTAATGTCTACAATTGAAAAATAAGCTTATAGAACCCCCACAACCCTATACCCAAATCCTGAGCTACGTATATACTCTATCATCATAGTTTGTAAATACTACATATATCAAAAATCCATTTTGCTTTTTTCAGCAAGTATACTCTTTTTGCAGCATACCTCATACAGTCTGCTATCTTTCCACTAGAATCTTCCTAATGTTTCCCTCTGTTTCCCCATTTTTATAAACATTCTGCCACATACATAAATTCATCTCTCTGCTCTTATTTACCAATTCAATTTGGAAAATAAAGCATTGCACATTATATTTTATATCTTCAGATATTTTTAAGTAGTTAAATACATGGATTTAAATCATTGGAAGGAGTTTTTAGTTTAAGAAAACTTTATTAACTATGCATTTTTTCAGTCAAACTTTAAGTAAACCATTATTTTTCAGCGTTTGTTAGTGTATCCTATTCATTAATCATCTACTTAATTGTTAGGACAAATGAGAAGATGCTTTGTTTGCATGCATATGAATGAGTGTAATATTTGTAATAAATATTTCCAAGTCTTTCCAGACACAGATAATTGAAACAAAAGCTCGAAATGAACAACTTGTGCATGAAAATATTAATCTCAAGAAAGAGATGGAAATTAGGTGAGTGTGCAAAACTATTTCAGCACAGCACACATGCATGGATTTGATTTAAATCCTGGATCTTAAATTCTGTGTGAAAACATTCACTACTAAACATCAAGCAATATCTACAAGCCATTTTTCAAACATCTAATTCATGCTGTCATGATAACAGATGATCATTTAATAAACTTACTGAGAGCAGTAGAAGCATGATCTGGTGAATGTTTGTCAGGGGTATTACCAGCCTTGTAAAAGCAACAAACAGCAATAAATCTACAGCAACAATCTTTTCGTTGTGAAACTTGACAGAACCGTTTTCTTCCCTTCAGGCCAACTGGGCAAGAATTAAAATTTTATAAACACCAAGTGAAGAAGCTGGAGAAAATATTGAAGAACATCAAGTAATGCATTTTGAATAAGCCTTAATAATTAACCTGTTTTGCAGATAGATAAAAATAGGGACGATGTAGTGATTATTGATCTGAAATCTGGGGTTAGACACTTTAAAAGAGAGGAAGCAGAAATGGGAGTACAACCAAAGGGAAAAACAAGAAGTATAACCTGAGCCAGTGAACCCAGTTGTGGTTATTATAATCTGTAGTTTTCCCTGTGTTTGGAAAGCTATGATTTATGTAAAAGATTTCTTTCTAATTATTTTTTTCTTATTTATGTAGATGCTGACCATATAGTTTACTTTTGATTTTGTGATTCCGTGTTTTGGTCTATAACAGTAATGGCTAACCTTTTTTGGCTCGTGAGCCAAATGCAGGGGGAAGCGCATAGGGGTCATGCGTGGGTGTGCCACACCCATAGTGCTATGTGCGCGACACACTGCTTTTGGCATGCTTTTTTTGCCCTTCCCAGGCTCCAGAGGCTTTCTAGGAGTCTGGGATGGGTGAAAACAGCCTCCCCTCCCCACCTCCAGAGACTTCTGAAGCTTCCCTGAAGCCTCCAAAAGGCAAAAAAAAAAGCCTCAAAAGAAGGCCTAAATCAGCTGGCCACATGTGCGCTGCAGCAGATAGGGCAATGCCTCGCGTGCCCTAAGAAATGGTTCCGCGTGCCCTCTGTTGCACCTATGCCATAGGTTCGCCATCATGGGTCTATAAGGCAAGGATTATAGAGCAATTTTTTTAGTCTGTCTCCTTTTCCTTTCTTGGGTTGCTTGTTAGATCACTCGAGAGCAGCGGAGAAGAAAATATGAAAGAAAACAAAGAACTTAAAAAGGATTTGGGAGGGAGCCAGCTGCAGGAAGTTTGCAGAAGATATTTACATGTGAGTGGGTTACGGTTGCAGAAATTCTGCAAAAGAAGCACCGCACCCTAATGTAATATGAGGAAATGTTTTCTCAGGTTTACTGTTTGTTACTGTTCTCCTCTTTCACGGCTACAAGGATATTGTGATTAGTTATGAGAAGCCTGATGCTTTCAATTTAACCTAGCTTACTTAACACAGGAAACTGTGGATTGTTTGGGATTCTTGGAAAAAGAAAAACTTAGCAGCAAATCAGCGCTTCAGCTCCTGATATGTTCCATAACTTGAATTTTGATACATTATAATTCCTTGAATTGATACAACATCTTATTTAAATGAGAACGAGAAGGAAAAGGCAGTGAGCTGCATCCTATGGCAGGAAGCCATATTTTCCCAATTAAGTATGTAACTGAGCCAAAAAATATGCCTTTATTAAAAGCTTCTGTTCAATTAACTCCCTTTTCCTCTAAAAATGCCATCTGACAACAATAGAATTGAAGCCTTTCCTGAATCATCCATCATGCTTCTTGATTGTATTGAGAGTAATCCCACTGGGTTACCAGCTGACAGCATCTGTTTTCAGATTGCAGAATCGTACCGTTCTGATAACTGCTAAGACCATAGCTTCTATCAGGGAATGCCATATTTCTTACAGTGTAATCTACTTGATGTAGCTGTTTAGTAAATGTAACTTTTGCAGTATGGAATACCCATTTTATCATTTGCATTTCAGGGAGAACAAAAGTACCACACATCAACTCTAGTCAGGTGCAAATGAAATCATGCTTGTGGCTTTTTTCATTGCGACTGTCTGTCTTCCAGTCTAAACCATTTTTATTATTTGTGCGAACTAGAATTTGCTTAGAAATTACCTCCAAAAGAAGCTTGCAAACCAAACAATAATTTAATGTTACTTCCCAGACAAACTGATTCTGCTTAGTGAAAGCATATAAGGAAAAATTGGAGCGGGCTTGTTCATGCAGTGCTAAATGACGGTTTACTGTTGTGCCTGAACTGACCAACTAGATTGGCCAAAACAGTGTACTTAATAAATATAATATAGCTAGAAAACCAACTTCATTGAATAGTACCATGCATGTTTAGTTAAATCATATATTCTGTGTTAAAAAGGTAGTTTCCTTGCTAAATATAGAAACACAGAGACATAGTGAAAGATTAATGTTTGGAAGTTGGTGAATAGGAAGAAGCCTGATTATCAGATACTTCATAATAGAAAGTCCATCCTAATTGCTGTTGGATCAAGACCCAACAGAAGTGTAGCTCTCAGAGACATTATTATTTCAATGAGAGAGTTGAACGTTTTCCTAGGTGTCCATTTAAACCTGGAATTTTAACTAGGACTGGATCAGTGGTGGGTTGCAGGTGGTACGCCCCAGTATGGGCGTACTGGTGCCTGCCGGGAGCACTGAGTACTGTTCTGGTACGGTGCTCTGGAGGGCCCACCCACCCACCTGCCTGCCCTCCTTACCTGTATTTGATCTCTTCAGTGCTTCCGCGCCACATGCACAGAGCGTAAGGCGCCTGAGCAACACTCCGCCAAGCAGCTGGAGGCTCACCGAGGCATCACAGGAGGTAAGGATGCATGTGTGCACACGCATTGGTTGCACCATGCCGATTGCAACGGGATCCAGAACCCACCACTGGACTGGATTATGCTCAGCATTCCTCAGATATAATCAGTGTTACTCCAGCCAAGTGGCTCTCTGGAACATTATATAAAGATTAGTGAATAATGATTCTTCTTTCTAATATTCTAACTCTTAAAGGTATTATCCAGCATTGACTCTATTATCAGAAGCCCAAGACGAGCTCCTCTAATAACACTTATGCAGAAAAAGGGCCTTGGGAGAAGCTGGGCTGAGGAGGAAAGTGGATTTGAGCATCTCCCTGCTGTGATTGAAACCTGGGCAGACCAGCTAATGGCCCTGAAGGTACTGGTGATCTTTGACTGCTCTCTTCGGCCTAGGGACCTGCCCCTGTCTCTGGTTCTGGTTCTTCCAATGTACATCCTTTGTGTTTTTCCACATATCTTTGTACCCATATTCAATGCAATTTAATTGTAATTGTAATTTCAACATGCAAATAATTAAATAATAAACAAATGTACAGTATTTCACAGCAAAGAATTTTTTACATTTTAAAGTCTTTTCTCTCACCTGATTTGAAATAATTTGATTTTAAACAAGGAGAAGGATACAGTAGTATCGTTTTAAATTCTTACATTGAAAGCCCAAATGAATTAAGAGTAACATATCAACATCTTTCTTTTGTTCTTTCAAGATCTTGCACCAGTCCCTGAAAAAGCTATCTTTGCGGTTAGTTCCTGGGCATTCCAGAGCTATGCAGGACACTAATGAATATACCAGAGTTGAGGATCTTCAGCAAATAGTGGAGGAAATCTCTGAAGAAGTAGGCAATGAAGAAAAGGTAATCTTCTTCAAAAATTCTGATTGTTCATTCTTAGTCTAATGTGTTTCCTTACCTATGTGGAAATATGATAATAATAGCAAGTCATTTTGGTCCTTTAAGTACATATGTATTCATATGTATGTAATGCAGGCTTATAATGATCTTAATTCGCCTATCTATTTAGAAAATGACACCCTAGTTCTTTTCCTGTTATTATATCTGAGAGAATCCTAGGCTTTAGATAGAATGCATCCCCAGGGTTCTATTATGTTTAATCAGGATTAAAATGATCATTGGTCTCCTTTTGCTTTTATTCATATCCTACAGAAAAGTCTGATTCCTTCACAACAAACCTTGTATGCAATTGTCTGTCATTTTCAAAAACTGTTTGATGTGAAGACTCTAAATGGTGTTTACCCTCGAATGAATGAGGTATATACAAAACTTGGTGAAATGATCAATGCTATGAGGAACCTCTGTGACCTCTTAGAACTAGGTAAGTATCTGTTGTCCCTTCCTCTAGCTTGCTCAATCAGACCAGGGTAATGTGGGGATGAGGAAAAACTCAGCTGTGTTCTTTGTGTGTGTGCGCGCGCGCGTGCGTGTGTGTATTGAAAGGACATGATAATTTACCATAGGTTTTGCAGGAAGAGAATGGCTGCCATAAAAATTGTATACCTCGGAGAAATGTTTTTCCTGCATCTTAAACTTAATTGCAAATGTACTTGAATTGAAATAAAAATTAAGAATGGAATAATAAAATACAGAAGACGACACCAAATCACATTGAATTCTACACATTTTATTTGGTTTCATATTAAAATTGAAAGTTTGGTTACACACAAACCCAGCAAGAGATTAAATGCAGCACCAGATTTGCCGTAGACTCTTTGGGATTTATGTATTTTAAAAACCCATGTAAAGCAATAATTCTGCAGCTCCAGGACTTTATTACATGGCCAAAAGAAAGACTAGAAATATATATTGGAAGAGATCTGATATCTCTTTTGCTATGTCCCTACAGAAAAGCCCATCATCTTTTGAGATCTAGAAGGATAAATGGGAATCTGATTAATATTGTCATATATTCCTCATGTGCATCTTGTTCCATTCCATCCCTTCTTTTAATTGTATATTATTATTATTTATAGTTTTATTATTTACTGGCTTTTAATTTTTGTAAGCCACCCAGAATCGTCTCTAGACAAGATGAGTGCCATACAAGTTTAATCAATTAATAAATTACTTGAGTAAATCCATCCAATCTCCACATACAGTCCTACATTCTCTTTCTGATAATCCTAGAGCTGTTCTAAATGCATTTTTTTTCTCATTGCCTATAAAAGAAGATTTTCTTCCTATAAATGACAGGAAGGAACCTTCTACCATCCCATCTTGTTGGCATGAACCAAGACAGCCTTGTGAAATATCATAGCCTCCAAAATAACAGAATTAATCTGATAATCCTGTCCGTTTTATCTTTCCGCTATCAGCACCACAATCATTTTAATGGGTTGTTGGTTTCGCCTTCCCATTAAAAACTGTGGCATGCATGTCTTGCACAACTTTTTCCCGTGTTGCTTAGTTTGGATGTTTGCGTTGGCAACCATTTCAAGATGTTTGCTGTTTCACTTGCTCCCACTTTTACCTGTTGTGAAACGTTGCACAGAAACCAATACAATGTTTCTTCATAGATTGCTCAGCACCACCTAGTGTCCTGGTGAACACTGTTGGAAAGCTATGCAATTTGTTTAATGAGAATGTGGCCTGGCAGGTGGAACAACTGCTGGGCACAGAAGACATCGAAAGGTATGCAGATCTTCATAGTTAACTAATAGTAGCTTTACAAAGACGCCTTTAGCCCTACATTCTAAGTGCATAATGGAGAGAGAATGCTGTGACGTCCTGTTAGGTATTTGAAGAACGCTGTCATGACCATCATAGTCATTTTATTCAAGGCAAATCCTAGAAAGCTTTTCCGGTTTAATTTCTAGTGGCCTGATCCTCTTTGCCTTTCTCTGAACATGTTCCATTTTCTCACAGTGTTTCTTAAAAGTGGGGTGCCCAAGGTCCATACAGATACCCTAGGTCAGCGATGGCGAACCTTTTTTGGCTCACATGCCAAAAGTGGGGGGAGCGCAGGGGGGTCGTGTGCAGGCATGCCACACCCATAATGCTATGCGCATGAACCCAATGTGCATGCACGCACAACCAATGATCCCCCCCATTTTTGCCATGTTTTTTTTTGCCCTACCCCTAGCTCCAAAGGCTTTATAGGAGCCTGGGGAGGGTGAAAACAGCCTTCCCCCGCCACCCCAGACGCCCTCAGGAGCTTCTCTGAAGCCTCTGGAGCGTGAAAAACTGGCCCTATGAGCAAACTGGAAGTCTGTTTCCAAATTTTCGGTTTGCCCATTGGGCTGTTTTTTTAATACTCCAGAGACTTCCTGAAGCCTCCGGAGGGCAAAAAATGGCCTCAAAATAAGACTGAAGTCAGCTGGTCAGCGTGTGCATGTGTGCTGGCCACCTGACAGGGCAACGCCTTGTGTGCCCTGACATATGGCTCTGTGTGCCACCTATGGCCCATCTACATGCCATAGGTTCGCCATCACAGCCTTAGGTGATGCCTGATCATAGGAGAAGAGAAGGGAATGCTTCATTCTTGTACTTAAGTATTCCTGTGAAATCACAGGTAGTCTTCACTTGATACTAATTGGGAATGGCAACTCTGTCCCTAAAGATAAGGTCATAAAGCATGACCTCACATGGCCACACTAATTCATGAGTGCAGTTGAAGCAGTTCCAGTTGTCATTAGTAGGTGAATGCCACACAGTATCCTACAATCATGTGACCACCATTTGCAACTTCCTGCTGGTTTCTCCCATGATTTTGCCTGTTGGGAACTGGCCATGAAGGTCACAAATGGTGGTGACATGATTGTGGATATTGTGCTCCTCTTAATTACCAGCCAGTTGCCAAGTGCCCGAATCACAATCATGTGAATGTATGGAACCTGCGACAGCTGCAACTACAAATCCCCTCATTCAAAGTCATTGTAACTTCAAATGGTCACTGAATGAGTGATAGCTGAATGAAGACTACCTGTAATTTTTGCTGATACAGTTTAAAACTATATTTGTCTTTTTTGCAGCCACATTGCACTGCTATCTCATACTATCACCCATCTCCTCCCACTTATGACTGTACGACTGTAACTTTGTTGCTTGTATCCTTAGGATTTATATTTATTTATTTATTTACATTTGTATACCGCTCTATCTCCCTTGCGGGACTCGGCGGTGAACAGGCAATAATAAAAAACCACAATAAGACATCCAATAATTCAATAAATATGCTAAAAATTCTAAAACTAAATTGAACAAAGGGCCTGCTCTAAAATACCTTATAAAACCCCTAATAAAACAAATTAAAACTATGCCAGGCCGGCTGCATGAAATAGATGGGTTTTCAGGGCTCGGCGAAAAAGGCGCAGGTCCGTGGTTGTACGTAGATCAGGGGGTAGGTCATTCCAGAGGGTGGGAGCTGCCACAGAGAAGGCTCTCCTCCTAGGGGTCGCCAGCCGGCAATGACTGGCCGACGGCACCCTGAGGAGGCCCTCTCTGTGGGAGTGGACTGGTTGGAGGGAGGTATTTGGTAGGAGGCGGTCTTGCAAATACCTAGGTCCCTTGCCATGGAGCGCTTTAAAGGTTGTTACTAACAGCTTGAAGTGCACCCGGAAGGCCACAGGCAGCCAGTGCAGCTCAAGCAGGAGAGGTGTCACATGGGAGCATCTAGAGGCCCCCAGAATCCCCCGCGCGGCCGCATTCTGAACTAGCTGGAACCTCCGGGTGCACCTCAAGGGGAGCCCCATGTTGAGAGCATTGCAATAGTCCAGGCGGGAAACAACAAGAGCTTGAATGACTGTGCATAGAGCGTCACAATCCAGAAAGGGGCGTAACTGGTGTCTCAGGCAAACCTGATAAAAAGCCCCCCTGGCCACGGCTGTCATATGATCGTCTAAAGATAGCCAAGTATTCAGGAGGGCGCCCAAGTTGCGAAAACTCCCCACGAGGGCTAATAACTCACCCCCGATAGCCAGGGATGGAACCAGCTGGCTATGTTGTGACACCGGAAACCACTGCCACTTGGTCTTGGACGGGTTGAGTCGAAGCCTGTTCCTCCCCATCCAGACTCGCACGACCTCCAGGCACTGGGACATCACTTCAACGGCATCATTGGGGTGGTCCGGGGTGGAGATGTACAGCTGGGTGTCATCTGCGTACTGATGAAACGCCACCCCGAAACCACAGATGATCTCACCCAGTGGCTTCATATAGATGTTGAACAGGAGAGGCGAGAGGACTGACCCCTATGGTACCCCACAAGTGAGGCACCTCAAGGTCTATCTCTGCCCTCCTGCCAACACAAATTGCAACCGGTCAGAGAGGTAGGGGGAGAACCACCATAGAACAGTGCCCCCCAACCCCAGCCCCTCTAACCGGCACAACCAGATACCATGGTCGATGGTATTAAAAGCCGCTGAGAGGTCTAATAGGACCAGGATAGAGGAATGACCTCTATCCCGAGCCCTCCAGAGATCATCGACCAACATAACCAATGCCGTTTCCATGCTGTGCCCAGACCGGAAGCCGTACTGGCGCGAGTCTAGATAGACAGTTTCCTCCAGGTGCTGAGGGAGCTGTCGTGCCACCACACTCTCAACAACCTTCGCAAGAAAGCGAAG
>JAPKID020007794.1:0-10135 GCA_026931265.2 Tropidonophis doriae
TTGGTTTTTTATACTGCCCTACTCCCGAAGGACTCAGGGCGGTGTACAGCCAGAATAAAAACAAATATACAAAAGTTAAAAGAAAGCTTTTAAAAGACATAATTAGAATATTGGCCGAAACGTGGAAAAAAACCCAAACTAATCTTGATTAAAATAATAAAAATTTAAATTTAAAAATTTAAATTTAAAAATTCAAAAATCATGTTTTATGCCACGCCCAGCTTGTTGGAAGAAAAAGGTTTTGAGAGCACGGCGGAAGGTGCATTAAATCAGGGATAGTTCTTAATTCCGGGGGCCATTCGTTCCAGAGGGCAGGGGCTCCCACGGAGAAGGCTGTCCCCCTGGGTGTCGCCAGTCGACATTGTCTAGCCAACAGCACCATGAGGAGACCCTCTCTATGGGAACATAAGGGGCGGTGGGAGGCTCTCGGTGGTAGAAGGCGATCTCGTAGGTACCTAGGTCGTAAGCCATGGAGCGCTTTAAAGATGGTAACCAACATCTTGAATTGCACCCGGAAATCCAGCGGAAGCCAGTGCAGCTCACGCAGGAGGGGTGTTACATGGGAGCGTTGTGTCGCCCCCATAATTACCCTTGAGTGTGTGTGTGTGTAAAACCTGAGACGTTGCACTAGGGAGCCTTCAAATCACAACCCGTTTCTTCCATCGTGACTTATGGATGCAACTCCAATTGAGCGACCAGAAGAAAAAAAGTCCAAATGTTTGCATATAAAAGCAGTCAAAAGCGTTAGCCGTGCAGGTTCTCTCCGACTTATGTCCATAATTGAGCCCCAAATTTCTGTTGTTCAGCAAGACGCTTGTTAAGTGAGTTTTGGCCCATTCTACAACCTTCCATGCCACCGTTGTGAAGTGAATCACTATGGTTGAAGTGAATCTGGCTTCCTCAATGATTTTGCTTGTCGGAAGGTCGCAAAAGGGGATCATGTGACCTTGGGACATGGCAACGACCTCGGAAAATGGTCGTGTCATTTTTCGTTGCTCATTTCAAAGCCGAAGAGCCAGCACCGTCCCAAGATGTCTCCATGGTCATGTGGCTTCTAAACACCGAAGGCGCACGGAGCGCTGTTCCCTTCCCACCAAAGGTGGTCCCTATTTTTCTACTTGCATTTTTTTTTTACATGCTTTTGAACTGCTAGGTTGGCAGAAGCGGGGACAAATCACGGGAGCTCACTCTGTTACGCGGTGCTAGGGATTTGAACTGCTAAACTGCCGACCTTTCTGATTGACAAGTTCTGCATTTTAGCTACTGAGCCACCATGGCCCTTTCACTAACACTGTACGATGCCACAATATTGATTTTCCAGGATAGAAATCCTGGGATTTATAGACCATGATAATAGTAAGGTTTAATTGGAGCAGCTTACATCCTGCAGCAATGCCTCTTAACACCATCAAATATCCACATCTGTTTATCCTGGTCTTTGAAAGGAATTGACAGGTGGATTAAAAAAGGTCAAATCCGATTTGAACATCTGGTGAGAGAAGACGATAATTTTAGTCAAGAGAAGTTTTAATGAAGGTCCAGCAGAGGGCGATATGACACCAAAAAAAAGCAACATGAGCTCAACCCACAATTGTACTCACATTTCTCAAAGTGTGGAGAGGAAGAAACAATGCATAAAATGTATTAATTATTCTTTTATTATTTAAAGATCTATCTTTTCAAACACAATTTGGCACCATGGCCAACACCATGGCCAACACAATTTGGCACCACGGCCCACTCACCATGGGCAACACCATGGCTAACTCACCATGGTTAACACATTGACAAACTCATCATGGCCCACTCACCAGGGCCAACACCATGGTTAACTCACCATGGCCCAATCACCATGGCCAACACCATGGCTAACTCACCATGGCCCATTCACAATGGCTAATTTACCATGGCCAACTCACCATGGCTAACTCACCATGTCTAACTCACCATGGCCAACTCACCATGGCCAACACATTGGCAAACTCATCATGGCCCACTCACAAGGGCCAACACCATGGCTAACTCATCATGGCCAACTCATCATGGCCAACACATTGGCTAACGCACCACGGCCCACTGAACATGGGCAACACCATGGCGAACTCACCATGGCTAACTCACCCTGGCCAACACACCCTGGCCAACACATAGGCTAACGCACCATGGCCCACTCACCATGGCCAACACCCTGGCTAACTCACCATGGCCCACTTACCATGGCCAATACCATGGCTAACTCACCATGGCTAACTCACCATGGTGAACACATCGGCTAACGCACCACGGCCCACTCACCATGGCCAACACCATAGCTAACTCACCATGTCTAACTCACCATGGCCCACTCACCCTGGCCAACACATTGGCTAACGCACCACGGTCCACTCACTATGGCCAACACCATGTCTAACTCACCATGTCTAACTCACCATGGCCCACACCATGTCTAACTCACCATGTCTAACTCACCATGGCCCACTCACCATGTCTAACTCACCATGGCCCACTCACCATGGCTAACTCACCATGGCCCACACATTGGCTAACGCACCACGGCCCACTCACCATGGCCCACTTGCCATGGCCAACACATTGGCTAACGCACCACGGCCCACTCACCATGGCCAATACCATGTCTAACTCACCATGTCTAACTCACCAGGGCCCACTCACCAGGGCCCACTCACCAGGGCCAACACCATGGATAACTCACCAGGACCCAATCACCAGGGCCAATACCATCGCTAACTCACCATGGTTAACTAACCATGGCTAACTCATGGTGTTAGCCATGGTGTTGGCTAACTCAACATGGTCCACTCACCATGGTCAACACCATGGCTGACTCACCACGGCCCACTCACCATGGCCAACACTTTGGCCAACGCACCACAGCTCACTCACCATGGGCAACATCATGGCTAACTCACCATGGCTAACTCACCATGGCTAATTCACCATGGCCAACACATCGGTTAACGCACCATGGCCCACTCACCATGGCCAACACCATGGCTAACTCACCATGGCCCACTCACCATGGCCAACACCATGGCTAACTCACCATGGCCCACACATTGGCTAACGCACCACAGCCCACTCACCATGGCCAACACCATGGCTAACTCACCATGGCCCACACCATGGCTAACTCACCATGTCTAACTCACCATGGCCCACTCACCATGTCTAATTTACCATGGCCCACTCACCATGGCCAACACCATGGCTAACACACCATGGCCCACTCACCATGGCCAACATCATGGCTAACTCACCATGGCCCACTCACCATGGCCAACACATTGGCAAACTCACCATGGCCCACTCACCATGGCCAACTCCATGGCTAACTCACCATGGCCCAATCACCATGGCCAACACCATGGCTAAGTCACCATGGCTAATTCACCATGGGCAACTCACCATGGCTAACTCACCATGGCCCACTCACCATGGCCAATACCATGGCTAATTCACCATGGGCAACTCACCATGGTTAACTCACCATGGCCCACTCACCATGGCCAATACCATGGCTAACTCACCATGGCTAACTCACCATGGCCAATTCACCATGGCCAACTCACCATGGCTAATTCACCATTGGCAACTCACCATGGCTAATTCACCATTGGCAACTCACCATGGCTAATTCACCATGGCCAACTCACCACGGCCAACTTGCTACAGTCAACTCACCATGGCTAACTCGCCGGCCAACTTGCTGCAGGACAACTTTCCACGGCCATCTTGCCACAGTACAGCTCACTGTGAGACAAGAGCTACACTAAAGATACAGTGAAAGAGAGTCATTAAAGAAAGGATGCAAAGGAGAGGGAGAATGAAAAAGTGAGTGGCAAAAATGAAAATAATTTTTATTTATTTTAAACTAATTAAGTAGAAGTGTTAAAATTGCCCTGCGGTGAGTTTTCCTGTGGCAAGTGGTCCCACAGCGAATTGCCCGTGATGAGTTGTCTGTTGCAAGTTGGCCATGATGATGTGGCCATGGTGAGTTGGCCACCGCAAGTCAGTTGTGGCAAGTTGCCCCTCCAGTGTGTGACCCTTTGCTTGCAGATCAGCCTCTGAACCCCAGGGACATCATTGGAGCATGAGCCAAGTCTGTATCTCTGATGGATTATGACATCACCAGGAGGAGGGCTACACCACCATCTTCTCTGTGTTGAAGGCTCTCAATTGCCTGCAAAGGCCATCAAAGCACAACTATGGTTATATTAAGTGCCTCTTTGGGAGGCCTTATAAGGCTTTGCTTCTGGAATTCAACTCAGCTTGTCAACCCGCAGGAATTTTAAGTAAGAGTTGAACTGAATCACCTGGGGATCGCCTTGACCAAACTTCAGATTCCTATTCCAGTGAGATTGCTAGACAGAGAAACACAAGGTGCGTATGTTTAAGAAAGAAACGCAGAAGCGTTATGGGGGGAAGGTTTGGTATCGATTCAAAAATAAGTGAACTATGTTTACTAAGGATGGGACCCAGTGGCTCACTGACTAAGACGCTGAGCTTGTCCATCAGAAAGGTCGGCAGTTTGGCGGTTTGAAGCCCTAGCGCCGCGTAACAGAGTGAGCTCCCGTTACTTGTCCCAGCTTCTGCCAACCTAGCAATTCTACTCATAAAAATGCAAAATAGGAACCACTCTTGGTGGGAAGGGAACAGCGTTCCATGCACCTTCAGTGTTTAGTCATGCTGGCCACATGACCATGGAGATGTCTTTGGACAGCGCTGGCTCTTGGCTTTGAAACAGAGATGATCACTGCCCCCTAGAGTCGGGAACGATAAGCAGACATGTGCAAGGGGAACCTTTCCCTTATGTTTACTGAAATATAGCACAATAAATGGCTATACCTTGGTTGGTCTTCTGAAAAAGCTAAGCAAGGTGCAACTTAGCTATGTGTGGATCAAACAGCAGTAGTAAAACCAGAGCTATAGACTCTGTCCTTTGGATGCCTCCACATAACAAAATCAAACAAAGGGTACCTTTATCTTTACTAATTTATATGGTACCGTAACATATTTTAATGTATTCTTATATTGCTTAGCATCTTTTGAATGTGTTTTAAAATTACACAAAACATGTTGAAGTGTGGGAGGAAACCGAGAAAAGACAAAACACATTTACCCGTAACATTTCACATGAGTTGGTTGCATTATAAGTAAGAAATAACTACACTTCCACAGAAAAGCACTTACTGTTTATATGTACACTGTGAGTTTATGCACCAGAGACTAATTCCTTGTGTGTCTGATCACATTTAGCCAATAAAGAACTCTGTTCTCTTCTGTTCTTTTCCTATTCTATTCCTCTCCTCTCCTCTCTTCCTATTCCTATTCCTATTCCTCTATTCTATTCTATTCTATTCTATTCTATTCTATTCTATTCTATTCCTATTTTATTCCTATTCCTATTCTATTCCTATTTTATTTGTATTTCTATTCCTATTCTTATTCCTGTTCCTCTATCCTATTCCTATTCCTATTCCTTTTCCATTCCATTCCATTCCATTCTGATCTTTCCTGAAAGTATTTGAGAAAATATTAGCGGAAAAAGAAATGACTTTGCTGTACAGAACGTGTATATCCTTGTTCCTCTGGCTGGTTGGCCATCCAACCAACCAGAGAAAATAGACAAACGGTTTGCTAATTAGTTAGCTGGAATGTGCAGAAAACATGCCACTGTTGTAATGGAAGACTTTAATTACCCAGACACAAACTGGGAAACAAAACTCAGCAGGGAATGGGAGACCAAGACTGGTAACTAATGCCAAAAACAACAACAACAACAACAACAACAAAAGAGCTTCTTTCAATACGTAAGGGAAAAGAAGAAAGTCAAGGAAACAATAAACTCATTCAGGGAAGCCGATGGCCAGAAGGCGACAGGCAGCAGGAAGAAAAGCAGTACTACTCCATTCTTTCTTTGCCCCTGGTTTGATGCAACTCAACCTATCAAAAGCAGCACCGAGAAAGATAGAACCGATACACAACGTGACAAAACAGGGAAGATAAATCTCCTAGAATTTACAGCTGTAGAGCAGTGTTTCTCAACCTTGGCCACTTGAATGTGAATGCTGGCTGGGGAAGTCTGGGAGTTGAAGTCCGGACATCTTCAAGTGGCCAAGGTTGAGAAACACTGCCATAGAGGAAGAGTTTCCCAATTCTTGTGGTCAGATGGCATTTAAGTGGCTCCATGCAAACAAGCTGAAAGGATGGCTTTGTGTTGAGGGTCCCACCTGTTTTTCATTTATGTTGCCATTGTGGTTGCCATCTTGACTTTTTTTTGGGGGGGGGAATCTGCTGTGCCCCCTACCCCACCCCACCATGCTTGGGAACCTCTGCTGAGTTTGACAGATAAATATGCTCACCTTTGGTTAGATTTGATTAGGAATCCCCAGAAAATGACATGGTTTTTGACCAGACTGGAAAGCAAAGGGGAGAAGGGCAGATCTTAGGAAAAACGTCCCTTACCAGAACTTTATTCTGGGCATGACCATAATTATACTCATGAAGTTAGCAGCTGAGTTACTTCCTCAAAGAACAGCTAGGATTTGCCTACTGCAAGCATGCTACTGATCATTTGTGGCATCTATGACTGCACACTCAAAATCCCATATGCAGCATCCATTTAAAAGAGTGGGACGTAAACATCTTGTGGGCAACGCCCTGACTTTTATGACCCTCCCCACTCATTCATCCTGATATCATTGCTCTTTTTTGGCGTCTCATTCTCAATGGGTTGCATGGGTTGATTTCTTTCGATCACTAAAAAGTGGACAGACTTGATAGCAGTTGTTTTCCTTTGGATGAATAGAATAGAATAAGAAATAGAATAGGAATAGGAATAGGAATAGGAATAGGAATAGGAAAGGAAAGGATAGGATAGGATAGGATAGGATAGGATAGGATAGGATAGGATAGGAGTTAGAGTAGAGTAAAGTAGAATAGAATAGAATAGAATAGAATAGAATAGAATAGAATAGGAGTTAGAATTAGAGTAGAATAGAATAGAATAGAATAGAATAGAATAGAATAGAATAGAATTATTTATTGGCCAAGGGTGATTGGACACAGAAGGAATTTGTCTTTGGTGCAGATGCTCTCAGTGTACATAAAAAGAAAGGATACATATTTGTCATGAATCATAAGTTACAATGCTTAATGATAGTCCTAGTGTACAAATAAACAATCAAATCATACTAGGAAAGAATCAATATCAATCGGAAGGACACAAGCAACAAAGTTACAGTCACGCAGTCACAAGTGGGAGGAGATGGGGGATAGGAATGATGAGAAGACTAATAGTAATAGTAATGCCGACTTAGTAAATAGTTTGACAGTGGTGAGGGAATTATTGGTTTAGCAGAGTGATTCGGGGAAAATATGAGAATGAACTCTCATGCCAAATACTGGGAACAGCCCAGTAAAGTTGGCATTTGGAAGAGAAATCTGGTAGAATCAGACGACCAAACTGGATGGGATTTTCACCTCCTTAAGGACAACCAACCCTTGCTGGGCCCTCTCCAGGAACAAGGTCTCTCTGAAACAGACAAGATAACGTCCCTTTGCCCCAATGCCCTGCCCAAAAGCCAAGACTGCTTTATCTTCTTTAAAGGTTAATTTAAAAGGCAAAAGGTTAATCCTTGGGAAACCACTGCCATTACGGCAGGAGTCCCATCTTTCTTTCTCCTCCTTTGCCGACAATAACATCTTAGGTTGCCAAAGTCAGGAATCACAAAGAGTCTCGAAGGTTTCCAGAAGGCCCATGGAAGGGGCCATGCCAACTTTGCCATCTGCTTCCTCAGACAGTTCTCTTCGCGCTGTCTGATGATAAGAGTTGGCTGAATGGGATGTGAAAACCCACCCACTATGGTTATGGCGTAGGACATCAGCAGGTTCCTGGCGAGGGGATGAATGGCGTCCCTGCAGCTGCCTCCCTCACAAATGTCAGGCTGAACTTATGGGGGGATTGAAGAAGCATATGCCCGCAGTCTACTAAAGCAGGATTGAGTCAGGGCCTCTTGGAAAGGCGGTGTCAGGTCCCTGGGTAGTTCTGATGACTGAGGCACATGCGAACCATCATCTTCGTGAGGCATCTCTGCCAGCAGTCTGGCCATCATCGTATGGCAACAGAAGGAGAAGCTCAGCTACGACATGCCTGCCAGCATCTGCCAGCATGTGTCTATGAAGCTAGAAATGCTAACTAATTAAGTTGCGGGTTTACCATCCCTTCTGATGATGGAGGAAGAGATAGGGGAGGGAGAGGGAGGGAGGGAGGGAGGGAGAGAGGGGCTGTTCCCTTCCTTATCTAAATCCTATTTTTCATGGACAACCACCTAGGCCAGGGGTCTGCACAGTTGGCTCTTTTAAGACGGGTGGACGTCAACTCCCAGAATTCCCCAGCCAGCGCTCCCTCTACCTACCTACCTACCTACCTACCTACCTACCTACCTACCTAACGTATTTCTCCCTTTCTCTATCCACCTACCTACCTACCTACCTTCCTACCTACCTACCTACCTACCTACCTATTGTATTTCTCCCTCTCTCCCTCTACCTACCTACCGCATTTCTCTCTCCCTCTCTCTATCCCTATAGCTGCCTGCCTCCCTACCTACCTACTGTGTTTCTCCTTTAAATACAGTAGGTATTATGGTATTTTGTATTATGTCATCAAGTGGCTCACTGCTCTCTCTGTATCCATCTACCTACATTTTTTTACATGTCCGTTGCGTGTACTTGGCACAGGTGTGACATCTACACTATATATCCCTAGGAATACTTTATTTATATTTATTTGTTTGTCTAATATGTAACAAGGCAAAAAGATTAAGCATGAACCTAAACACCAACAAAGCAAATAAATAACATAAATGGGGACAGTAAGACAGGGGTGGTAGGCACACTGTTGCACTGATGCACGCCCCCTTTATGGACCTCTTAGGAATGGGGTGAGGTCCACGGTGGACAGTTTGAGATTGAAGTTGTGGGGACTTTGAGGATGTAACAACGGAGTCAGGTAGAGCATTCCAGGTGTTGACCACTCGGCTGCTGAAGTCGTATTTTCTGCAATCGAGTTTGGAGCAGTTTACCTTGAGTTTGTATCGATTGTTGGCCTGTGTATTATTGTGGTTGAAGCTGAAGTAGTTCTTTACAGGTAGGATGTTGTAGCAAACAATTTTGTGTACTATGTTTAGGTCAGACCGCAGGCGGCACAGTTCTAGATTGTCCAAGCCCAAAATTTTGAGCCTGGTGACAGAAGGGATTCTATTGCGTGGAGTGGAGGACTCTTATCATGAAATACCTCTGGACTCGCTCGATCATATTAATGTCCGATATACAGTGTGGATTCCAGGCAGATGAGCTCTATTTGAGGATTAGTCTGGGAAAGGATTTTTTTATCCCCTAGTTTGCAGTATAATGTTACCAGAGAAGAAGCTTCGCAAAATTAGGTTAACAACTCTTAATGCCTTTTTGGCAATGCTGTTAGTGAGCTCTGGGGCTTAGATCTTCTGAGGTATCTTAGGGAGATACAGAAGAACATGTCTTTAATATGTGGCTCTGCTGAAACAGCAGACGGAGGGTGATTTTGATGGAAGACAAAATGTTAAAGAGGGGGACTCTTCCAACTCCTAGAAATCCCCCTCCAGCAAGGGAACGGGAAGGCTCAGCAACGCCGAGCACAAACACCACAGAGGCAAGATGGTTGAGCATAGGGATGGATGCTGCGGCTGGGTGCTCCTTTTTTCAGTGTATAGCAGGGGTCGTCAACCTTTTTATCCCTACCACCCACGTTTGTATCTCTGTTAGTAGTAAAATTTTGTAACCGCCCACCGTTTCCACAGTAAGGGTGATTTTTATGAAAACCTAACGAAACTGTTTTTCGATAATGCTATGAATTTTTTTTTAAAAAGTCAATTAAATTTAAAAAAAGGAAAGTGCTTCAGTATCGGACAAAACCCCTGCCGCCTACCATGAAAGCTGGAACGCCCACTAGTGGGTGGTAAGGACCAGGTTGACTACCGCTGGTGTATAGTGTGGATTGCATCCTCCCCCCCCCCCACTTGACTGAACCCTGGGGGGCAAGGGGCATATGTAGTCAGTGAGCCTTTATTTCGCC